>JASSUY010028836.1:0-58575 GCA_032466535.1 Forpus xanthops
CACGAGCACGGGGACCGTGTGCACAGGGGCCATGCCTGCTGCCACGGCAGGGCTGTGCTCCTGGGCTCTGGCTGACCCCATCTTCTCTCCTCTCCCTCTCCAGGTTCCCTGGTTCAGGCAGGGCTGACTCAGCAGCCCACATCGCTCTCAGTGGAGCCAGGAAAGAACGTCCAGATCACCTGCTCAGGGAGTAGCAGCTACTATGGCTGGTACCAGCAGAAGGGGTCTGAAACTGCCCCTGTCACTGTGATCTATGCTGACAACAAGAGACCCTCAGGCATCCCTTCGCGATTCTCCGGATCCAGCTCTGGCTCCACAGCCACATTAACCATCAGTGGGGTCCAAGCCGAGGACGAGGCCGTCTATTACTGTGGGAGCTGGGATAGCAGCAGCAGCTATGGTGTCTCATTGCAAGGAGTAGTAGGAAGTGAGACACATACTCCAAGATGAGTGGGGGGTTTGTGACCTTCTCTGTCCTGGCTGGGCAGAGTTGTGGCTGTGGGGCTGAGGCAAGTTCCTGTCCTCTCTGCACAGCCAGAGCTGTGAATGTCCTCCCTTTCCTGTCCCAGCGCCCTGGAGGGATTACTGTGTGGCTTTGGGCCCTTGTCCTCCTGCCTACAGTGTCCACAGTGTGGCATCGTCTGCCGCCCTGCTGCCTCTTGCTACTGAGAGCCATGTCCTCCTGCTGCTGCCAGAGCTGCCTTTCTCCTGGGATGGGTTTGGCTGGGCTCTGCTCCCAAAGTGTGCCCTCAAGCATGGACAGGAGGGAGTCGGAGCATTTCTGCTCTAGGCACAGTGGGGCACATGCGGCTGAGATGTTCTCTCACACCACTTATAGTCCTGTTTCCTTATTTCTGCCCCTGTCTCGCTGTGGCTGTGGTCTTTGCCCTCCTTTGTGAATGCTCATGAGCCACTTATTTGTCGTGCATCCCTTAGAAAACACGATGGATGGTGTTTGCAGTAAGAGCACTTTCTTGATGCTGAAAAGTTGCAATAGGTTTAGACCTTGCTCCTCCATATGTCTTTTATTTCATGTCCTGAAAGAGACCTAATAATCATGCCCTAATTATTGACCCAAATCACAGAGTAGCCCTGGGATCTTGACCGCAGTCTCTTGTGGACAGCACGATCTTTACATTCCACCTTCGTTGTTCATCTGTCCTGCTCAATCCTTGTTTCAGTGTAAGTTTGAATCATTAGGTTTCTGTTAAAAGAAAAGGGTAGAGGCAGAGCAAACGGTGGCTGAATGAGAGGTGTGTTCTCCTCCAGCCGTGCACTCCCTGTCCCGCTGCCACGGCAGGGCTGTGCTCCTGGGCTCTGGCTGACCGCATCTTCTCTGCTCTCCCTCTCCAGGTTCCCTGGTTCAGGCAGCGCTGACTCAGCAGCCCCCATTGCTCTCAGTGGAGCCAGGAAAGGATGCCCAGATCACCTGCTCAGGGCTTAGCAGCAGCAGCAGCAACATCTATGCTGTTGGCTGGCACCAGCAGAAGGGGTCTGGCAGTGCCCCTCTCACTGTGATCTATTGGAGCGACTTGAGACCCTCAGGCATCCCTTTACAGTTCTCCGGATCCTGGTCCGGCACCACGGGCACGTTAACCATCAGTGGGGTTCAAGCCGAGGACGAGGCTGTCTATTACTGTGGGAGCTGGGACAGCAGCAGTGCTGATCAGCATCTTGGTGCCACCAGTGTGGCCATGGGTGGGAGCTCCTGGTTGACCATCAGCTGTCTACCGTGCATTGAGGCAGCAATCCCAATGATGGATGTGGAGGGTGTGGAAGCGAGAGAGCTCCTGTTTCACAGACGTGTTGTGTGTTTGGTTCCTAATGCCCTCAAAACGTCCTGTCCTGTGCCTAGTCAAGTGGCTCAGGTAAGCTGGGAGAAGCGCTGTTATCTGCGCCGTCCTGCTCTGGTCCCTGTGCTCCCTGCCAGTTCAGGGCTGATGCCCACCCTCCTCTGGTGACAGCAATGTACCTAAAGGCCATGTGTGTGTGCGTGAGGCTCCCTCCCTGTGCGCGGGGTGCCTTGCTCACAGTCCCATGCAGAAGTCGTGAAGGCTGTGGCAGGAGCTGGAGATGTCTCGACATGGTGGCAGCTGTCATAGCGAGGAGGGACCGCATGGGGCTAGTCCTGTGCTGGCTCCGCTCTCAGTTCCACCGCTGCAGTCCCTGAGGGCCACCTTGTCTCCACATGGTGTCAGTGTGGCGCCGCACCACAGCCCTGAGGTTCCTGGGACAAGCGGGTGGCTGTGGGTAAGTCCCTGGTGCAGGGAGCCGAGGGCTGCCCCTGGCCGGGCAAGTGTGGAGGATGATTAGGTGCACTTGGTTGGTACAAGCTCCAGCTCAAGTCTATTGGCTTTTTGCTATGAAGCCGCTGCAGACCCATGGCTCACTTCGTAGCTGAAGGACCTGGGTTTCCTCAGTGGTGGGGGTCCTGGCAGAGCCTGGTCTCCGTGTGGGTCCAGTCCCCTTCAAATCCCAGCTCTCTGCTCTGCACTTCTGTTGTGGAGCTTAAAGAGAAGCAGACCGTGCTCAGAGAGCGGGGAGGGAGGTGGGTAAGGAGGTGCAGGAAGGCTCCTGCCGTGATGCAAGGAAGAGCCCTGCCCTGGATAGGTGGGGCCTTAAAAGGGAGTTGGGGTCCCAGGCACAGCCCCATTGTGGTGGGACACGGAGCTGGTGGGATCGCACCATGGCCTGGGCTCCTCTGCTCCTCGCACTGCTCGCCCATGGCTCAGGTGCCCTGTCCAGACCTGCTACACGAGCACGGGGACCGTGTGCACAGGGGTGCTGCCACGGCAGGGCTGTGCTCCTGGGCTCTGGCTGACCCCATCTTCTCTCCTCTCCCTCTCCAGGTTCCCTGGTTCAGGCAGCGCTGACTCAGCAGCCCACATCGCTCTCAGTGGAGCCAGGAAAGAACGTCCAGATCACCTGCTCAGGTGGTAACAGCTGGTATGGCTGGTTCCAGCAGAAGGGGTCTGATACTGCCCCTGTCACTGTGATCTATGCTAACACCAATAGACCCTCAGGCATCCCTTCGAGATTCTCCGGATCCAGCTCTGGCACCACGGGCACATTAACCATCAGTGGGGTCCAAGCCGAGGACGAGGCCGTCTATTACTGTGGGAGCTGGGATAGCAGTGCTAATGTGTCACGGTGACAAAGAGTAGTGGGGAAGTGATACAAAAACTTCCTGTCAGTGCAGAGACCTGTCAGGAGTCTCTGCTGTCCCAGTCTGATGGACAGGCAGGTCCCTACCATGATCCCACCAAATCTGAGCTCAGCAGCAGCAGTGCTGTTGGCTGGTACCAGCAGAAGGTACCTGGCTGTGTCCCTCCCACTGTGATCTCTGATAATGATAATGGACCCCAGGGCATTACTTCACAATTCTCCTGATCCAAGTCCAGCACCACGGGCACATTAACCATCACTGGGATCCAAGCCGAGGATGAGGCCGTCTGTTACTGTGGTGGCAGTGATGGCAGCACTGATGTTCCCTCAGTGATGTGAAACAATAGGGAAGCAATAAAAAAGCCTCCCACCGTCACAGAGGCCTTTTAGATATCTTTAATGTCCCTGTTAGTACAAACATGGCAAGTCCCTGCCATGGTCCTGCCCGTGGTGTCCGTGCTGCAGGTGGCTGTGCTGGTGTCCGGGATCAGATGTCTCTTAGTGCCGCAGCTCTGTGCTCTCCCCTGTCATTCAGGGAGGGGGATGAGCCCCCGCAGCCCTGTCCCTGCCCTGCACCGCAGCTCCAAGCCCTCCTGCTCTCCCCAGCTCACACTCAGGGCACTGTTGGGCACTCTCTGCCCTCCTCCCAGCCCCCTGTGTCGGGAGTCCCCGGGGCAGCCCCCAAAGCTGCTGTAGCCCTGCTGGAACCGCGGCCCCACAACCAGGATGTAAGGACACATCATGGGTGCAGAGCAGGGCTGATGCTTTGCCTCCCTGCCATGGGAAGAGATGTTTCCCGTGGTGAAAGCTCCAGGGTCATGCAGGAGGCAGCCAGGCAGAGCAGGGCTGGTTGAGGGCTGCTCTGTTGTGCTGCACGAGGAGCCCGTGGCTGCTGCAGCATTGGCTGCATCTTTGACCCCACGGGCAACCCCGGGTCCTGGACAACGTCCCCCTATGGCCCCATGACAGCAGCTCCCTGACCTCATCCTTGTCCTGCTGCGGGAGCCCAGGACTGGATCTACCACTGGGGGCGAAGGCACCGGCCCTGTCAGTGTGTCATGGTGTGCCAGTTGTTTCCAGATGTGGCATTTCCTGCGTCCCAAGGAGCGTGACAGGGTAGAGGCCAAGGTTTGGCATGAGGGCGAGTGGTATCACCAAGCTCTGAACAGGGCTGCTGGCCCCATAGGGGCTTCATTTGTGTCTCAGAAGCTGCCAGTGCACAGCAGGGTCCCACGTGGTCTTGTTCTCCAGCTCTGGGCCTGGGATTGTGGCATGTGACAGGAGTGCTACGAGCCATGAGCTGGGGCCAGGAGGGCACGGCTGCAGTGAGCTCCCTGCAGTGCCACCTGAGGACCTCAGAGGGACACAAACAGTGGCTTTACTTGTACCTTTTCCCAGTTCTTCCTCATGCAAGGGCCCCGTTCAGCCCAGCTGAACCCCAAGAATCCACCCTAGTGACAACAGTCTGGGCAAGGGCTGGTCCTTTCATCCCCAGCATGGGCACTGGCTTGTCTCCTCCTGCCAGCCCATGGGGACGGTGGAGCTGCAAGAGCTCCTGTCCCCAGAGCCTGTCTCTCCTGTGCCTTTTGGCTTTGTGGCCACTTGACCCACACTGAGGATGGGGGACCCGTGCTGGTGGGTTTGTGGCACTGAACTGGGAGGTGCCTCTCTCTGTCCCTGGGGACAAACCCCACTGCTCTGGGGTGTGGGGCTGATGGTGGAGCAGGGCGGGAGGTGGGGAGAGAGGTGTGGGCAGGAGCTGGTGCAGGCTCAGATTTGCATGGAGGGGCTGTGCCGGGGCGCGTGGGGGCTTAAAAGGGAGTTGGGGTCCCAGGCACAGCCCCATCGTGGTGGGACACAGAGCTGGTGGGATCGCACCATGGCCTGGGCTCCTCTGCTCCTCGCACTGCTCGCCCATGGCTCAGGTGCCCTGTCCAGACCCACTGCACGAGCACGGGGACCGTGTGCACAGGGGCCATGCCTGCTGCCACGGCAGGGCTGTGCTCCTGGGCTCTGGCTGACCCCATCTTCTCTCCTCTCCCTCTCCAGGTTCCCTGGTTCAGGCAGCGCTGACTCAGCAGCCCACATCGCTCTCAGTGGAGCCAGGAAAGAACGTCCAGATCACCTGCTCAGGGCTTAGCAGTGGCAGCAATGTTGGCTGGTACCAGCAGAAGGGGTCTGAAACTGCCCCTGTCACTGTGATCTATGCTAACACCAATAGACCCTCAGGCATCCCTTCGAGATTCTCCGGATCCAAGTCCGGCACCACGGGCACATTAACCATCACTGGGGTCCAAGCCGAGGACGAGGCCTTCTACTACTGTGGTGGCTACGATGGCAGCAGCTATATTCCCACAGTGACATGAAACAAGAGGGAAGTGATACAAAAACCTCCTGCCACTGCGGTGGGCAGCTAAGAGTCTCTGCTGTGCCTGTTTGATGGTTGGGCAGGTCCCTGCCATGGCCCTGCCCTTCATGTCTCTGCTTTAACTGTCAGAGCCTAATGTCTGCCTTTATTATTCTACTTTAGGATAGAACCATAACCAAATTGAAGGCTGAAAAAATGCTCAGAAAGTGGTTGCCCACAACAGATATCATTGGCTTCAGATACATGCTTTCCATAGATAATTTCAGTGACTCTTTTGGCTGGTTTTAGTTTATGCACCAATGCATAAAGCATTCCCAGAGGCAGAGTAAGGCTGAAACGGAATGTGCCTCAAACCACAAAATCTTTGAAGCATCATTTATTCTCCAATAACTCAAGATCTGTTTGACTCACTGACTATAACTGCTTGAACAAACCACAACATTTGAATATTTTCAAGTTCAGTTTAAGTTGGTGCTCTCTACATTCAGTGCTGCAAGAGCTTGTTTGCTCTGAGCCAAGCAACCCGTGCTCTGTGAGATCGGCAGCATGCTGGGAAAACACTTTACAAAGCAGCAACCAAGCTTTCCCTGGGGAATTTGAAGTTCATTTGTCTTAGTTGAAGCTCATCCTGGTTCACCTCTGCTTTGGCTACTGCAGATGTATGTAGACGTCTGCATCCTTTGCATGCTTTTCTCCTCTAGTTCAGCTCTTCTTCTCTACCAACAGCTTCTGATGCTTCCTCTCCAACCCCCTTTTTTTGCCTTGGCCCTCAGCAGATGCTCAACCCTGTTGCTTCTCAGCCAGTGCTGGCATTTCTGGGCAGTGGATGGATGGATGGATGGATGATAGACGGATGGATAGATGGATGGATGGATGGACGGATGGATGGATGATGGGTGGATGGATGGATGGTGGGTGAATGGATGGATGAATGGTTGGTTGCTTTATTCATGAAGTTTACTCCCACATATACTGTCTACAGTGATCCCCATTTCCCCTGGCCACAGCCATGGTGTGGCAGGATGATGGCTGGTGGTCCCCCAGGGCAGCCCACAGCTACCTAAATGGCAGCAGCACAGGTCAAGGCATGATGCTGCCTGTGTTGCCTAAGGGGCACCCAAAGCTCTTCGTCACTGGGATTAACAGCCTCACAGCACAGGTAGGGGCATGGATTTATAATGAGCACAAGGCATGCAGTCCTTGGCTACAGTGGGCCCCTGGACAGCCAACAACACAGCCATGGCTCTGGAAAGCCCAACCAACAGACTCCAAGTGGACTGGAGGGGCCAAGGCCACCTATTTTCTCATGGACGCTCAACAACACAGCCATGGCTCTGGAAAGCCCAACCAACAGACTCCAAGTGGACTGGAGGGGCCAAGGCCACCTATTTTCTCATGGATGCTCCAGCAAGGACATGCACTCATTTCCATATGTCTGTCCTGCTGCTCCTGCCCTGCCACATCCACCTGGGAACATCCAGCACAGTGCTCCCAGCCACCGGGACACCTTCATCCTGCTGTGTCTGTCGGGACACCTCCATCCCACTGTCTTCATCCTGCTGTGTCCATTGGGACATCTTCATCCAATCACCTTCATTCTGCAACATCCACTGGGACATCTCCAAGCTGTCACCTTGCCCTGTCATATAGATAAGGACCAGAACTGCTCCTGCCATGAGGCAGGAGGTTTTTGTATGGCACTGTATCACTGTGTGGTGTATTTGGAGGAGGGACCAGACTGACCGTCCTAGGTGAGTCGCTGACTTCTTCTCGGTCTTTCCTTCCTCACCGTGAAATTGTGACATTTTGTTGATGTTTCGTGATTTGGGGGGTTTGTCTTGGACTTGGCTCTGGGCTGGGGTCTGCCCCCAGTTTGGAGACAGGCACCAAGCGCAGAGTTTTGGGTTCTCTCTTGTCCCTGTGGACTCAGAGGGCTCTGGTGTGGGCCACAGAGGATTGGGGGGGGTATTTTGTCAATTGAAAGGTCTTAAAATTTGGCCAGGAAATGTGCCTGAGGTCCCCAGGAGCTTATTCCAGTAACTCAGGTTTAGGTCTCTAAGAAGGTGAATTTTTGTCTTTGTTAAAGGAATTAGTCATTAATTTAAGGTCTAGGTCCTCAACTCTTAGTCCTGAAGGACTAAGTCTGTTGCCCTCGGTGAGGAGCAGGGGCTTCTCTTTGGGTTCACGCAGCCAAGGGTGCAGGCACTGCAAAATGGAGCCTGTCCTTGGCCAGGAGCAGGCTGAAGGCACGTCCGACTTTGTGTTAAGTGGGCACATCCCTGGGATCTTAACCAAAACCTTTTCAGGGGTACCTTAAAGAGCACATTGCCCAGGTAAGCCGTGTAAAGAACTTGAGGTTACCGTGTTGGAAATGCTGCCGGGAACATCACCTGTCCATCTTTGCCATTTGTAAAAGAATTTGTCAAAAAATCACAACCGGAACCAAATCATTAGGGGCAGAAATCACGAAAAATGGAGTTTGTCGATTTCTGCAGCAGAAAGCTTTGAGTGGTGGAGTCCTCCTGGCTTTTGAATAGGAACAGAGATACTGTAGCCTTGAGGAGACAGCAGAACCGCCTCAGAAAGACCAAACAGCTTTTCTCTGTCTTCCTTTGGGTGATTCTTCGTTGTGCTTTTTTTGAGACAGACCTGAAAGTGTCTGAAAGCAGAACTGGGCTGAAAACGGGAGTGTTTGGCTTCGAAAGTTGATTTTTTAACAGAAATTGCCTCGCAAAGGCGAAGAAATGGGTTTAGGGCAATTAACCACAGACTCAGTTTTATATGTATTACACACTATATATAGGTTTATAATATGTATAAAACATATACTTTTGTATGGAATGTTATATACATTTATATATACTATATATATTTATGTATGTAACATGCTTTTTATATAGAAATATATACACACACATAACCATATTATAGACAGGTTATGTAATTATACATACATTTAAATAAGAATATGTATTTTATGTATGTACATATATAAAATACGTATATATACACATATATACTTATATATGTATTTTTATATATCCATATATAAAATATATAACATATATGCAAGTATATATGTGATAGATATGTACATTACACACATATATGCACATATTTCATACATATATAACATATATTTTCATATATTTATGTGTATATGTGTATGTCTACATGTTTATATGTGCATCGCTATAAAAGTATAGATGCATCCCAAAGGCAAATACATTAGTCACAGATGATGAACTGTTAGTGGGGGGTCTCTGTGCAGTGCAGGCAGGCAGGGGGGTTCTGGGGGGCACAAAGCCCTCTCTGACTCCTCAACGCTCTCTCCTTCACAGGCCAGCCCAAGGTCGCCCCCACTGTGACCCTCTTCCCACCATCCAGCAGTCAGCTCGAGTCTGAGAGCAAGGCCACTCTGGTGTGTCTGATAAAAGACTTCTACCCCGGCAGCGTGCAGGTGACCTGGACGGCTGATGGCAAAACCCTCAGCAGTGGCATCGAGACCTCTCAGATGCAGCGGCAGGCCAACAGCAAGTACATGGCCAGCAGCTACCTGACACTGAGTGCCTCCGAGTGGGAGAGCTACCAAGACTACAAATGCAAGGTCATACATGAAGCTGGCAATGTAGAGAAGAGCCTGAACAGATCCGAGTGCTCCTAACCCCACTGGGGCATCCCTGTCCCCTGTGGACCCTCGTGACCCCCTCCTTCTTCCCCACCATGAGGGGCAGCGGCTCTCCCCCTGCCGCAGGTGTCCCCCAGTGCCCTGCTCCTGTCCCCCTGCCCTGACTGTCACACAAATAAACACCGACACTGAACTAGCGCTGCCTCAGCATCCTTGTCTCTGTGTCCTTTCACCACCCTGGGGGCACCGGTGTGGAGGAGGGTGGGATGGGATGGGAACACACACATGTTGCTGGGGCTCCTTGCAGCTCTTGCTCGCCCCTGGGCACCTCAGTGAACCCCCCGGCACTGCCAGGACCAGGGGATGAGCAGCCTGTGGCAGCAGCCACACCAGCAGCAAGCACACGGCCCTGGCTGTGCCATTCTCATCCCTTGCCTGCTGGCCTCTGGGTGCCAGATCCCTTGCAGGGCTTGTGGTGGAGCCATGGACAGCCATGTCCCTTTGCCACCAGCCCTGGCCGTCTCCCTGTTTCCCCTGTTACCACTGCATCCAAAAGGATGGCAGTGCCGGTGTAGCTGGCAGTCATTACATGTACCAGTCTGTCCCTTGCACCCTGTGCCCCAGCAATGTGGAATCCTGTAGGCCACATGTCCCTGTGGCATAGCCCTGGGGAAGTTTCCCTGCAGCCCTGCAGGGTTGCCACGTGTCCCTGCAGCCATCTTCTGGAGGTAGAGTCTCATAGAATCACGAAATGTTTGGGTTGGAAGGGACCTTTGCAGGTCATGCAGTCCACCCCATGCCATGGGCAGGGGCATTGATAGCTCAGTTAGGTTGCTTAAATAAAGCCATGTCCAGCACAGTCTTAAATGTTTCCAGGAATGAGGCATCTATAACCTCTCTGGGCAACCTGTTCCAGTGTTTCATCACCCTCATCATAAAAATGTATTCCCTGCATCTAGTCTATTCTACCCTGGTTACCTTTCGTCCTAATGCAGCAGGGCCTGCTAAAAGCCTTATCCCCATCTTACTTACACGCCTCCTTTAAGTACCAAAAGGCCACAATAAGGCCTCCCCGGATCTCAGCTCTCAGCCTGTTCTCTCGAGCAGATCTGCTCCAACTCTCACAGCATCTCTGTGGCCTCCTCTGGACTTGCTCCAACAGCTCCATGTCCTTCTTGTGTTTGGGGCTCCAGAGCTGTCCTCTCTGCTGTGTCCATCTGTCCCATCCACCCAGTGCCTCTGCCCTGCCTGTCTCAATACCTCCACCCATCTTACCCACCCCAACAGTTCCACCTGAGTATCTCCATCTATCCTTCCCACCCCAACGCCTCCATCCATCCCAGAAAGCTCTGATGGAGCTGCCCACTCCAGCTCTTTAATGCCCTTTTTCACTTGATCGTCCAGCAGCCACTTGAGGATTTATCAGGAAATGAAGCCAAAATGAAACCAAAATTCTTCTGCCAAACTCAGACTCTATGAGACAAGATCCAAAGGGGCAGTTTCTTCTCTCTGTGTTGCTCCTTACCTGGCAAAATGTCCAAGAGAATGGAGACTCCCAGGGAACAAGCACTGAGGCACCAGCTCCAAACCTGCCAGGAAAGCAAATACCAAAGAGAAACTCTGAGTAGAATTCAGCTTCTTTCATCCATTTCTTGCACACATGGACATGACAGGGTGGGTGGCCTGAACAAAGCAGTGATCCTGCTGCTGGCAAAGGGAGCCCCATGTCCCCCAGTGCCGTTGGGGACATCTCAGCAGTGTCAGCACAGGGTTTTAGCGTTTTAGAAGACTATTCTGGTGGGAAGATGCTACTGTTTACCCTGATAAGGTGCTTTTCCCAGCTTGCATTTCTGCAGGTAACACAGCTCTTCAGCCAGCCCTGGGTCTGCAGTCTCAGCCTGAGGTTCTCCACTCCAGCAGCATCCCCATCCCTGTCCTCATCCCTCTCTATTGCTACTGGAGACAGCAGCTCCCCACTCCATGTAGTTCCCATGCCCAGACCGCTGCCCCCTGCCCTGCCTCTTCTGTCCCCTGTACCCATTCACGGGTTGCTGGGGTTTCCTGGCTGCACCAGGCATTTTGTCCTCCACAGCAGGAACTGACCCCAGGAGCCCTGAGCAGCTCCAGGGACACGTCCCAGCCCTGCGGGGCCCTGCGCACTGTGCAGTCCTGGCAGGACGCAGAAGGAAGGGGCAGAAGGGGGCATAGCCCGGGTCTGCCCCAGCCCTCATTCCATCCTGCCTTTTGGTAGGAAGCTGGCAGCAGGGTCTGGACCCCACCAGAGGTTCCAAGAGGCACCTCAACCTCCAGAACAGTTGATGTTATTCTGTCTTTATCCTTCTCCCCAGCCAGGAAAAGGAGAGCCTGCCATGGCATAGCCCCATCCATGGGGCACATTCCCTTCTCATTGCTGCACACTGTGTACTGGGCCGATGGAAGCAGTCCCAGCGTTCCTGCCCATGGATTAGGTGACAAGGCTCGGGGTTTTCATGGGAAACCCCATCCCCATGGAATGGAGCAAACCCATGCCCAGACCAGACTACAGCAGCCAGGGAAGGAGCCCCAGTGGGATGCTCAGCTTGCACTGGAGCTGGAAGAAGGTGGGCAGGGCAGTGGTAGGGTCTGTCCTGCTGTGATCAAGATAAGCTCCTTTCAGACAGTTTCCGGGGCAGAGAAAAGCCTGTAGTGGCAGAATTGGTCCGGGGGGGCTGCCAGGCTGCAGCAGGGGCCTGGGAGGTGCAGATCCCTGTAGCAACTGTCCCAGCTCACTGCTAGGGAACACAGACCCAGAGACGGCACCAGCTCCTCTGCCCTGGCACTGAGCCCCTTTCTGTGCTCAAGGGAGGTTATTCCCTGGCAAACGTCCTTGTCCCCAGCCTCATGGCTCTGCTGGGGTTTTTGCCCAGTAAAGGCTGCCTGGGTTTGTGCCAGCTGAGAAAGCCTCAAGGAGCAAGACCTGCTGCCAGGAAGGATGCCTGCTTGCATTTCCCAGTGTGAAAGCTCAGGCTTCACTCATTATCGATTACAGCAGTTGGCAAATCATACCCTAAAGCTGTGGTTGAGGCTGGAGGGAATGATAGGGTGACACAGGAGTCCCCATTGCAGCCATGCTGCCAGATTTTACCTTGCTATATTGGGTACATGGGGGGGGGGGCGGTTGGCGAGGAGGGGGCGGCAGGGCAATAGTTTCCATGGGGCTTGAAATGCATCCCAACATCCCATGGGTAAAGCCTGCCCCTTGCTCACAAGACACCAGACTGAGCTTTCACAGGCTCAATCTGGGGCAGGTCCTGCTGGGTCTTGCTTCAGCTTGGGTCTGGGCTAGCTCCGGTACATGACTCTGGGAGCAGAGAATCTCATTAACCATTGATTAAAAGAGATTGCTAAATCCTTCCTGTAAGCAAAGGGAAAGCTGCTGAGTTATAGATCAGTGCCCCCCACCCCAGTGCTTCCATACTCTCCCCACTGCCTCAGCACAGCAGATTCCCAGCCATGGTTTTATCCATAACAAGCCTTGAATGGAACTGGTGAGCCATTGCTGGGAATCACACTGGGATGCGGGGCCTGATCCAGGCCTGGGAAGCGGTGCCTGGGAAGAGAATATTTGTCCTGCTCCTGCAGCCACTCTCGGTGGGGTTTTCTGCTGAGGGAAACAGAAACCCATGTCCCTCCGCAGCTGCAGCTCTCACTCTGCGTCTCCAGCGCTGCCATTTTAAGGTTGTTTATTTTCTGTTTCCCCAGCTCACCATTAACTCCAAACGAGGGGGATCTATTTTAGTAGATGAGATGATTCAGGAAGGCTTTATTTAGCGGCAGAGAGATACAGCAGGTGCCATGGTGGGAGCAGGGCTCAGTGAGATCTGCGCCCACAGGCAAGGGCTTAGCAAGGCCTTCGAGGGGGTTTAATAAACCCCTGTGGTTAAGATGCTTTGGGCTTGAAGGGACCCCATGGCTGAGACAAGAGGGAGGGATGTGGGGATGGAACAAAGGAGCGTGGGCACTGGGAGCTCTTGCAACCTGTGCCCAAAACATCACCCCCAGCCACAGAGGGCAAAGCTCTGCTCTGTTCCCTAAAGCCTTCCCTGGGGTGAGGGCAGCTCCTGCACCCACAACCTTGCACTTGGGGGTGGCCATGCTGGACCCCATCCATGGGAGGCACCTTCCCAGGGTTTGTCCCTCCAAAAACCAGCCTGGGCTTGCTGGTTTTGCATTGACCATCACCCGGTGTCTCCCCCAGCATCTCACACCAGGAGGGTTTGGGGTCCCCTTGTGGGGATGTGGCAGGAGCAGAGCGTGTGCACCTGGGGCTGATGAAACCCCTCTTCTGGAGAGCCATGTGCGACGTGGCACAGCCAGAGGGGACGGGGACGTTCCGCTTGCCCGGCCACCCCAACAGCCACCACTGCGGGAGGAGCCGGGCTGAAACCCGAAAGCGAGAGCTGGGGCCAACAACGGCCCGAGCCTGGGCTGCGGGGAGCAGGGCAGAGCCAGACCCCACTGGGGTGGCAGTGGGAGGACAGAATGAGTCCCCTGCTCTGTCTGTGCCAAGGCTATGCCCTGCCTGACCTGGGGCACCCAGAGGGGTGGTCGGGGGCTCCTGCACCCCATCCCGACACCCCCTGGCTCACGTAGCCACCTTCTCCATAACCCAAACCTCCATAGGGTTTGGGGGAAGGCTGTGCAGAGCGCAGGCTGTGCACGCCAGCTCTATGCCCTCCTGGCCCCCCCGGCACTGCCACAGTGCAGCTGTGCAGCATGGGGCATCCCCCAGCTAAATTTACTCCTGACCTGGCCCAGTCCCCAATCAGAAACTCGAGAGGGGGCCCAAAAAAAGGAAGCGAAACCGTCTCCAGTGGGTGCTGACGTGTGAAGGGGAGCGAGTGCCGCGCGGCAGAGCCCTGACATGAGAGCTTTGCCCCTGTTCCCTTGCTGAGCTGTCACCTCGCCACCTTGTCAGAGGGGGACAGGCTTTGGGGCAGCTTTATCCTGCCCAAAATTGGCAGGGTGGAGGACTAGGGACCCGCTGTGAGATGGCACCAAGGCTGGAGGGGCTGTGTGCCACGGCAGGGTGCGTGTCCCCGGCCTGGGGACGTCTCCTGGAGGGTCCCCAGCAGGGCCGTGCCCAGCAGTTCCCTGCCCGATGTGGGGTATGTCCACATGCATGCACACACACTTGCACATGTAAGCACACACACACAGTGATCTCAGTGCATCCAGGCCCCCCATGCTGGGCATGGCTGTCAAGCGGGGATCAGAACCAGGGCTGATCCTGACTCTGCTCAGCTCATGGCCTTGTTCCCCTGTGCCAGTGCCACAGGGGTGTAAACCTGGAGCACATTTTAGGCCAGGTCACCCTAAATCCTCTCTCATTAACTAAATTATACTGAACAGCCCCTGCCTCCTGCCAGGCAGCCCCTTAAGCTTGTCCATCAGTCCAACCTGCCTCAAGATGCATGGGGCAGCCTCCAGATTCCCACAATACGGGGCAGATTCCCCCAGCTCTGAGAAGTAAAATAAAGGTTATAAATGAGCAAACAATACAGGCTATAAATTATAAAGTACAAGTTATGAATCACACAACACCACCAAACCCCCCCCTGGGCAGCTCTGGATCAAACCCCCAGAGGGCTGAAGGTTGAGGTTTATCGCCCTGCAATTGAAGGGGAATTAAATGAAATAAATAAACGTTTGATGCTGGCGTGGTCAAAAACACGACCTGAGCGATCAACCCCGCTTGTGAAGATGAGAGCATTTGCATAGCTCTGTCAAAACAGCAACCGTCAGGGCATGCAGCTGGCGGCTGCGTGGGGAGGGGTGGCCAGACCCCTGCTCCAGGTTGTTTAGATGTGTATTAAACGGAGGTAAACAGCCCCAAAGATAAACCCCTGGGCTTGTAAACAGGTTGCAAACAAACTGAACCAACTGAAAAATAAACACGGCTCAGCTGCTTCAAAGTGTTTATCATCTGAAGTTTATAAGTGATGGTAAAACAGAACTCCCAGCAGAGCTTCAGCCCTCGTCTGGGGACACAGTGCACCCTTGTTTTCTGCTCACATTAGGAGGAAGAAGCGGGTCTCGTCAGGCAGGTGTGCTGATGGAGAGGTCTTAGCATAAGGCTGGGGTTGCCTAACTGGAGAAATGTGGTTGATAAATTTCAGCCTTTGTTAGGACTCCCAGAATGGAAGTTTTTACCCTATGTTAAGAAATATCTATGTAGAAGGTGACAAGAAGGTGGTGGCAGTTGTGGATGATGGGGGTGATGGAGGCAGCCCCTTGTGGTCCTCACCAGGCCCTCAGGATGGAACTAAAGGGTTGGACTCGAGCAGTTAGGGAGGACTCCAAGCTGCATTTCTCCCCCTCCACATCCTGCTGGGGTGAGCAGTACCAGTGCCATGTTGCAGGCGGTGCGAGGGGCCTGAAGGCGAATGTGGGGTGCATGCTGGGGCTGAATCCTGCACTCTGTCCAGGGCCACCCTCACCAGCAGCCTGCCCCCCCTGAGCAAATACCAGCCCCAGCAGAGCCCTTTCCCCTTCCTCAGCACCAGCGTGGGGTAAGAACACCAGGTTTAAGCATTTCTGCCGTGGTTTGGGCACCGCAGCCGGCCATGGGCAGGGGATGCCATGCACCACTGTCCCCAGCTGAGCGGTGGCTCTGCAGGCAGCTGTGCCGACCGCAGCCCCGCTGCTCAGCAGCAGCCACTGCTAAAATTACAGCCTGGCCAAAAACAAGAGCCCACTGCGGCCCAGCAGCAGCTGGGAGCCAGGAATAGCCCCGGCACACACCGCTTCCTCAACACCAACCTTCCAGCACGTGGTACCCAGAGCATCACTGCCCAGCCATGCAGGAGGCGGGAAAAGGCATTTTGCAGACCCATTTCAGCAATGGCTCTTGGGCTGGGGAATGGGTCCAGGTCCTTTTCCCAGGCAGCCAAAGTAGCTCAGTGTTCCCAGTGGGAGGCACAGCACCCCCCAGATCTGGGGGTCCAGGAGGATGAACCCCGTGGTCTGAGCCCTTGGGGTGGTTCTGCTGTGCAGAGGGGCTTGGCTGCCTGGTGCCACTACTATCCTCTGCCAGGGGCACCAGGGCTGACCAGGATGGGGCACCCAGGGAACAGGGACTCAGCACAGGGCTGTCTGCTCCCAGGACTCCTGCCAGGAGCTTCAGCCCCTGCTGCCATTGAAGAGCCACAGCTTTGTGCCCTCGATGAACCCCTGCCAAGCAAGATCGGGCCTCAGGTGCCCCTCACACCCTGGCCTGGTACTGGAGTGGACTGGGAGGCAGCAGTGACTTAGGAGTCACTGTGGAAGGCCAGGCCCTGCCATGCTCTGTGCCTGAACCCACTGTTCCTGCCCACTGGTCCTGTGAATACACTGGGCTGGACCCAGGCTGGACTTGTGGGGCAGCCCCCCTGCAGGCTGTGGGTGTGAGGGGCTGGGCCGTGCAGTGGGGCACATGGAGGGGCATGGGGAACAGACAGCATGGAGGACACAGGGAGAACACAGAATCACAAAATAAACCAGGTTGGGAAAGGCCTTCAATATCATCAAGTGCAATCATTACCCCAGCACTAACCCATGTCACGGAGGGCCTTGTCCGTACCACTTTTGAACACTTGAGGGACACTGATTCCACCACTGCCCCGGGCAGCGTGTTCCGAGGCCCGAGCACCCTTCCAGTGAAGAGATTGTTCCTCAGAGCCAATCTAAGCCCTTCCTGGCACCGCCTGAGGCTGTTACCTCTTATCCAGATCACTTGTTACCGGGAGAAGGGACCAGCCACATCCTGGCTCCATCCTCCTTTCAGGGCGCGGTAAGGTCCGCCCTGAGCCTTCTCTTCTCCAGATTAAGAGCCCAACTCCCTCAGCCGCTGCCCTTCAGACTCGTGCCCCAGAACACGGGGGGATCAGGGGCACGGGGACACGGCACGGAGCAGCGGGCACCGGGAGGCGGGCGGCACTGACCGGGGAGCGGCCGCGCCCGCAGCCGGGATGCGAGCTCCCCCTGGCGGCCGCTGTGGGCGGTGCCGGTGCCCGGACGGGCGCACGGCGGCAGCGCTGCCCCTCGCCCGCCGGCTCTGTCCGGGCTCAGCCCCCAGCGCGGTGGGGCAGGCGGCCAGGGCCCTCCCCGGCACTAACGAGGTCCTTAAGGAAAGGTCAGCACATGGCCCCTGAGCGAGGATACCGCTTCCAGCCGGCGCCGGCCGGAGCCTGGCGGGAATTACCGCGCTGGGCGATGGCCACCAGCATGGCGGTGACAGGAGCCCTCGGGCTGCATCCTTTGGGCTCGGTACACCCGCAGCAGCCCGGGCCACAGGCACCAGCTCTGCCCCTTTCCAGAGGGCAGATCGGCTGCTCCCAGACCCAGCTCTGGGGTGGGTTTATAGAGCCCCAGCACCCACAGGGCCTGCGGGCACCCCGGGTGTGGGGATCTGCTCCCAGATAACAACCTGTGCTCTTACACCCATAATTCAGGAGGAGACGGGAACATGCCCGGAGCTTCAGCTCATTAATTATGAACCACCCCGCTGGCTCAGGCCCCGGCTCTCCCCCTGCCTTGCTGGGCAGCACAGGAGCAGTGCTGGCAGCCGCGGCTGTTTGTGCCAGGGTGAAAGGAGCTCTGTGGACAGAGCCGTCGGTGCCCTGCATCCTGCCCCAGGGCACTGAGGGGTGCTGTGACCGCCGGAGCAGCCCTCAGCCCCAACTCTTGGGAAAGCAACAGAGCCCCACACGCACAGGGACCACACGGACCTGAGCCATGCGCAGAGATAGGATTGGGCCATGGGGATTTATTGCACAAGGAGGAAAGCGGAAGGCTCGTGCTTGCCCTCGCAGCCCTGCCAGAGAGACACAGAGCCAAAGAGGCAGCAACCCACAGCCACCAGCGAGGACCTCGGCTTGATTCCAGAGCCTAAAGCATCCCACTCCCGGCAGCTCCACCACCCGGCTCCAGGCGCACTGCAGGGCAGTTCTGGGCTTGCAGAGGTCCAGGTCTGCAGCACCATCACCAGCCAAGGTCCCAGCGTGCTTCTTTGTGCAGTTTTGTCCCATCTACCCATGAACCAGAGGCATCACCAGTGCAGCGGCGAGATGCTCGTGTGGAGGTTGGTGAAAGGATGGCCCAGACGTTATGGGGCCGGCGAGGAGGGGCCGAGCAGGGCCAGGAGGAGCAGTGGGGAGAGGAGCTGATGGGGGACTTTGTGTGGGGACCCTCCACTGGCCGTGGCTGCCCGGGAGGCGAAGACCTTGCGACCGTGGAGGGGCTGCGGCGGGCGGAAGTTGTTGGTCATTTTGGGGAGCGTGGAGCCGACGGCTGGGTAGTGGAGAGTGCTGACGAAGGCCTGCAGCTGCACAGGGAGAGCGGGTGGGCAGCCCCTGTGCCAGGCACAGCAGCTCTGCCTGCTTGTGAGGCCCCTTCCCTGCTGCCCCTGATGTGCACAGGGCCTGGGGCATGGCCCCACAGCAGAGGGGGCCTCCCGCAACCCCTCACTGCTCTTCCGAAACCAGACCCACAGGGTAAGTACATGAACCAGGTTCTCAAGAGGATCAGGACTTGAGTTTTAAAGGAGCTAATTGTGTTTCAGTGGTTGCACTGAGCACTTAAAAGAGTAGCTGGTGCATGACTTGCTCAAGGAGAAACTTCTGCTAAGATGCTTGGGCAGCAGAGGAGAACTCCATCCATCCATCCACCCATCCGTCCACCCATCCGTCCACCCATCCGTCCTCTTGGTCTCTCTTCTAAGCTCTAGTGGGTTTGCTCACATTTCGCTCTCTGAATACTGGGGCTGGGCAGCAGAGCACTATGGACAGGATGTCTGCACTGGCATGTGGCCATGGCTCCATTACTTAACCCTCATTAAATTAATTGCCTGGTCACCGGGAGCATTATTGTAGAGATGACTTTCCCTGTGCTTAGGGGTCGGGAAGGGCAGGGGGGGGCACCCGGGAGGCCCATGCCCTCGGGCTGTGCACACTGGTACCTGCTCCCGTCCAATCTCCACCGGCTCCTCAAAGATGGTCCACACAACGACCTCGCTGCAGTCGGGGGTGGTGAGGGAGCCCTGGTAGCGGTAGTACCCGGAGAGCCGGCCGGCGCTCGGCAGCAGCGTGCTCAGGCGGAAGGTGGAGGCCAAATCCACAGACACCCCTGTGTGGGGAGACGTGGGCACTCAGCCTGTGCCATGCCAGGGATGTGGTGGGCAGCAAGGCCACCCCCATCGGTTTCCCCTCGGCCAGATGGACTGTCAGGTCCCCTCCAGTGCAGCCGCTGAGGGAGGTTCTCCCCTTTTTGCCCCTATCCCAACGAGAAGGTGACTCACCTGCATGGGAGATGTTCCTCAGCCCCGCCACGATGGTGTTGTAGTTGGTGTTAGGAGTTTCAGAGACCTGTGGATGGGGAGGGTAAGCAGCTGGGGCAGGGCAGAGCCAGGTCATGCTGTGCTGCTGAGCATCCGCAGGCAGAGGCAGCCCCACATCCCCGCAGAGCAGCAGTGGGGAAGAGCTCACAGGTCCCATTGCACGGAGCAGGGGGGGCACTTTGCACCACTGAGGCTCTCCAGCACCTCCTGGCTTTGGCCCGGCCTTCCTACCCCTCTCGCTCCCTCGGGGCAGCCGGACAAGGCTCCACCATCCACACCTTGAGGGGCCTGTTCCCAGCACAGGGTTCCCCCCTCCAGCAGTTGCACACCCACCTGGAAGAAGAAGCCGAGGACCGCCAGCCCATTGGGATGCCCCTTGGCCTCTGCCAGCGTTCGGTACTTGGTGTTCATGTGGACAATGTGCATCTGGGGAAAGCACAGAGGGGCCAAGCATGGACAGCCACCCCCAGCTGACACCCAGTGGAGGGGTGCTCGCCCATGGGGCAGGCAGACCCCCAGAAAAACCCGCCTGGTCCCATAGGCACTTCCATTGGGAAGCTGCTCAGAGGATCAAAGCACCGCAGTGAAGGAACATCCTTTGAAGGGGGCCAGCAGTCCCAGGTGCCCTGCAGCCATGGTACAGCCGTTTTGCTCTCCTCCAGCTGATAATTAATATTTTAGAGGCATGGAGTGTCTTTCACCCAGAAGGAGCCCAACGTGCTTGGCAGTGCTCACTCCTGCTTGCATTCACTGACTCAGCAGGGCACAGAGCCCTCCAAACCTCACCCAGTGCCTCCAACAAGGCAGTCTGGCCCACACACCACAAAGCAAGACCTTAGTCTCACATCAACTGCTTTTTAACCACCAGTGTCCTGTGCAGCAGCTGCCTGCATCCCACCATCAGCACGAGTGATAGGAGCTGATGGTGGGATACAGGCCTGCATGGCAGCCTTGGGATGCTCCACCACCACACCTTCCCATCACACAAGGACTTGGGCCACCCAGAGAGTGTTTGCTCTCACCTACCTCCATGGGGAGCTGGCATCCATCCAGAGTGTGCTCGGAGCCATTCCCAGCTGGGCTGCCCCAGTGGAAGTGGAGCTGCAGAGCACGGTACCTGCCGGGGAGGCCTCCGCTGCTGATGGTGATGTGCTCAGAGATCAACTCGCTCCCCAGGCTCAGCATCACTGCAAGGGCAGCAGCATGGGGTGAGGATGGGGTGAGGATGCAGGACAGCCCTGGCACACTTGGGCTCATCCTCCTCAGGCTTCATCCCAGCACTACCACACACACAGAGCAGTGGTGGAACTGAGCCAGGGCAAGACAGTGCCTGGGAGCTGGGACGGGGGGGATGTCCCATGCGGCTCATACCTGTGTGCCCATCATTTGTCAGCCTCCACTTGCCCGGGGGGGCCTGGTCATAGCCTTCGAAGAGGATGTCCCCGAGGCCCCGGTCCCGCTGCAGCCAGTGCCTGTCGATGTTCACAGGGGACTGCTTGCTGCCGCCGCACGTGGATTTCAGCTCCTTCCAGTGGCTGGGGCCTGCAGAGGAGGAGCAGGGGCACCACGGGCAGCCACGGAGGCACAGGGTGCTGGATCCTCAGCCAGCCCTGCAGTGCTGGTCAGCCCCACTGTGCTCGCCTGCATCCCGTGGGAGCTGCCCTCCTGCGCGGCCAGCTTTCCTCCCTATTGATGAGCAGGGACTTATTGCAAGCCTCATCTATAATGCAGTAGGGTTTCCTCACGGGCTGGAGGCTATATTTAGCCCGACACACTGCTGGTGAAGGGCAGGCTTTTCTTCCAGCCCCTTCTGCCCACCCCTGAGAACAAACCCTCCCTGTGGGCTGGGCTGGCTGCCAAACACAGCCCCTGGGCTGGGGCTTACACCAGGGCTGGGCGGAATTCCACTGCCCCATACAGCCCCTGTGAGGGAAGGACAGACAGGAGCCACTGAGTAGGGAAGGAGGAGTTGAGGCCCATTCATAGGATACACGGTTTGGGTTTTGCCAGGTTACCACATTTCACCCTGTGCGTGCTGCTCTTGTCCGGTTGTAGCAGGTGACTGCATCCTGGCCACACAGCTCATCCTGGGGCAAATCCCATATGGGGTCCAGCATGACTGCATGATCCCCATCAGGAGCTGCCAGGGTAGGGGGTCACCATGGCAAGAGCTGTCAGTGCCAGTAACCAGCTGTAGCCACTGCAAACCCAGAGCCATGCAAACCCTGGGGGCCATGAGCAGTGGTCCCCATGGCTGCCACCATGGCCAAACCACACATCACATGTATGGCTCACTGTGCTCATTGCTCCAGCATCCTCTCTTCTTGCAGCAGTAGACACTTGTTGTGGTCCGCAGCTGTGGGATGGGACACAGCCAGCCACCATGGTGGTCACTGCTTCGGCGTGGCTGCCCTGACACCTTGCTCCTTCACCTTATGGCCCCAGGGCAGCCTGAGCTGCACATGCTGGGGTGAAGGTGCTGGCACTGGGCTACATCCCACCCAGGGAATGGGAACTGCACTGACACCCCCAGTCCCAGGGCAGCCCCCTTGGCACTGCTCCTCTGCTCTGGCACAACAAGAGCCTGGAGGGGCTGCTCCTCCAGCAGCACCCCACGGTGCACCTCCTGCATTACCAGCCTTGCTCTTAGGTAGACAAACCCACACACATGCTCACCTCCACCTCCTGCCCCCCCGGGCTCAGCCCTGCGCCATTCCCTTCTCCTCTCCTTACTCCAGGCAGCTTTCTTCCCTGAAACCCTGGGAGCTGCAGCCTGGCCGTGCCTCCCCCCCACCGTCTCCCCAGCACGCTGCTATTGGGTAGCCCCACACATTACCTGGTGCCCCCATTAAGTCACCGTTCCCCAGAGCCCTGCTGCTTCCCACTTGCCCTGCTCCCCTGCTGAAATCCTCTCTGCCACTGGCCCGGTGATGTTGGGTTGCTGGTAGCATGGAGCACTGGTCTGGCAGGGTAAGCAGAGCTCAGCTAGCATGGCACATCGGCCGTGGCGGGTGAGCATGAGCCACTGGGCACAAGGCGTGTAAACCCAAGAGCTATAAAACGGCTGGGCCGTAACAGCTGATTAGATGCTCGTTGATCTTTAATTAACCTTTTACAAGCTATTTGCCTGCTTCCAGACGAAGTGCCCCCAGCCATGCTTCCCTTCCCCTACTTGCTGCCCGCACAACGGAGCTAACCCTCCTCGAGCCAGGCCCGTGCCCCACGGCCCCTTCAATACCTTGATGGGGTTGCTAATGGCATGTTTTACATGTGTGACTTAATTCTATCCAGGTGGAAGGGGGGGAGGCTGAGCTGCCCTGGGAGCACCCAGACCTGGCTGGAGTGGGCTCAAGCACTTGTCCCTGGTCTCTGTATCAGCACACCTGGAAGTGAAGTCCCTCTAATCGATCCCAACTTAGCGCGACATGGGTGAATCCGCCCTTTTCCAAGCCATGCTCCCCACTGCGGCCTCACCGATGCTGCCCAGAGTACCCTCAGCCAGACAGTGGGGAGATGTAGGGATCTGAATCCCACACAACCCCAACACCCCCAATCCTGCACGCAGCACCACTCACCGCATTGGGGGTCCTGTGAGTCATAACACCACTGCCCTGTGGAGAGAGAAGAGCTCAGTGCAGGGGATGGAGTCAGGACCCACTCCCCAAACCCACCCCCAGCTGTGCCCAGCCCTCGATGGTGAGAGCATCCCCCATCGCAGCCAAGGGTCCCGCCAGCACTTGTGCTCATCCCGGTTATTCTTAGCGCTGGTGCTTTCACACCTTCCCTGCCTCCCCCGGCCGCTCCACAGGGAAACCTCCCTCAGCATCACTCCACTGTGGCAGCCAAACCTCGCTGCTCCCAGCGCTCCATCCCCAGCTGCTGTGGGAGCATCCCCCCTTGCGCACCGTGGGGAGCCCAGGCAGCCCCTCAACACACACCTCACCTCCCCGGGGTGCGCGGGGAGCTGAAGGCGCTGCCGCAGCCCCACCACTGTTCATCCCCGCGGCTCCCAGCGGTGGGCTGGCGGCAGAAGGCGGCCGCTGGGGGCTGATGGAGAGGCCCGTGCCCACGCTGCGGGGACTTAAAGCTCGCCCCATCGCTCAGGGCCACCTCCGCCGGAGCTGCTGAACTCCCACCAGCGCTGTGCCCGCGCCCAGAGCAGCTACGGGGACTGTGCGCTTGATGCCGGGCGCCGGCACAGCAGACGTGGGGATGGCAGCAAAGGCAGAGCCCAGCTCCTGCTGTCTGCACAGCCTCCGGAGCCATCAGCGCTGCAAAGGGAACAAGGAAGCGCACCCCTTCCCTCCTCAGCTCCCTGTCCTGCTCCTGGCAGGAGCCACACATCAACCCGGTGCTGCCCAGGGCCAGCCCCCATGAGCGGTCCCCACAGACGCCATGGGGCCATGCCAGCAGGCTGCTGCAGGTGAGATGAACTGTGCTTCCATGCTAGCCACAACTGTTCGGACCAGCAGGACAGAGATGGCCCTTTCTGCCTCCATCTATGCTGCTCATGGTGCCAGGCTGCAGCAACGCATCCAAATCCTCACTATGGCAGCATGGGACACACCAGACCCACAGGAGAACTGGGAGCAGGACAGAGTAGGACTCAGAGGATCCCCAGGGCAGGGACCTCGAGCTCTCCTCCCTGCCCAGGGGAAGCCGAACTCCTTTGAGATGCTCAGCTCTGCACCCACCAGCCCTTGCCTGACCTCAAGCATCCTCTGGCAGGAACCAAAGGAGCGCTGTCTGCTGCCAGCCTGGCCCGGATGCAGGTGAGCACCCAGCGCCTCGGCCCCGGGACAGCAGCTGAGGTTTCATCCTCAGTGGTGATGCAGGTCTGTGGGGTGGACAAGCTGAAGCCCAACATCCTAATGCCCCAACGGGACCCCGGCCCAGACACCCCTACCAGGACAGGTAGCCCTAGGTGTGCTGACACCTCCTGAACCCAGCAGCACAGTGGGGACATGCACCGGTGGGGAGCAGGGTGCTGGGCCGGACCAGGTCCCCAGCACCCAGCCCCCTCAGCACATGGCAAAGGAATAAACGGGTTGGCACAGGCACACCCCACCCCGCAGCCCAGGACCCCCATCCTCTCCCACCATGAGACCCACCATGCCCTCAGCCACCCCAGGCGCGGCAGGAGCAGGGCACCGCATCTCAGCCCAGCTCATCTCACCTCCCGCGGCTGCTTGCACGACGAGAGGCAAAGTCAGAAAAGTTATCCCCAGCCCCTGCGTGCCCATGGCAACGGCGGCGGGGACCCCAGCACCCCGTCCTCCTCCTCCTCCTCCTGCTCAGTGCGCCGGGCAGGCAGCGCTGCCAGCGCCCGGCCAGCCCGGAGGAATCCTCCGCTCCAGCCTGTGCTCTGCTGTTAAATATTCATCACAAGGGCTGAGTTTTTAACTCCTCGGCTGCTAGCGGGGAGCGGGGGAGCGGCCCGGCCCCCAGCCAGCCCCGCCGCGCCGTGCCAGGCCCCTGCCCGGGGTGCCAGCACAAGGGCAGGGAGCAGGGGCAAGGCAGGGAGCAGGGGGCTGGTGGAGCCCGCTCCCCTCCGAGGGGCAGCTCTTGGTACCATCCTGCTCTCCATCCCCATGGCAGGGGCTCAGCAGCATCCCCACTGTGCCCCATCCTGCCCCCTGCACAGGGCTGTGGGGCCACATGTGGGCTTCAGAGGGGCTGTCAGTGGTCAGAAGGGGCCAGGGCACCAGCTCTGCCCCATCCTCTCCCCATTGCTCACAGGCACTTGCTGTGGGATACCTTCCAACCCCGCAGCCAGCAGTGGGTCCTGCATCCCCTGTGTCCAGAGAATGGTAGCTCCCATCAGGAGCCTGATATGGGGCAGGTAAGGGCATGGGGACTCACAGGCCACATCCAGTTTATATCTGCAAAGGGAGGTCACTCCCTGGGCAAAACCCAGTGGGCACCCACATTGCCCCATCCTTGGGGCTGGGGGGTCTCTGCAACCACTCTATGGGGACCCTCAGCATCATGGAGGAGCAACACACTGGTGGGGCAGGATTCAACCCTTTCCCCTTGCTCCAGCCAGCGTGAGGCCACACCATGGCACAAGCCTTGGTACCCACCTGGGCATCGCGAGAGCCTGACGCAGGGATGTCGTGCTCAGCTCCCCAGCATGGAAGCAGTTCATGCCATCCCCATTGCACCCATCCAGACAGGTCCCACGGGAGCCAGTATCTTGCCAGCGGGCAGGTAGGAAGGGGGTGGAAATGCAGGAGCACAGTGGGAAGCCATGAGGCCCATCCCGCAGCTCCTCTCATCCCGCAGCTCCTCTCATCGGCACTTGGCTCGGGCGGGAGCGCCACCGACTTGCTGCCAGGATGAGCAAACCCAGCAGCAGCACAAGGGCAGTGGGAAGAGCCTCCTGCTGCCGGCTTGGCCAGGGATGCTCTGGCTCAGCAGAGCTGCTTGGTTGGCACGTGCTACAAGGGGACAGTGCGCCCAGCAGGGCTCGTCCTTGGCTCTTCGGGTCCTCTTCTCCTCCCCAGGGCAGAACCGGCCCCAGGCACTCGGGCAGCAGGAACCTGTGTTTGAGCACCTGCGCTGGGTGCAGAAGAGGGCACAGGGCAGAGCCCCCCCGAGCCGCTCTGGATCCGAGCCATGGCTGAAGCTTGGCCCCTGCTCCAGGGATGAGGTAGTTTGCAGAGGGCTGCGGTCATCCTTCCGGAGCAGCCGCAAAGGCGGGCAGGCGAGGTGGAGGGGAGCACAGGTCCACAGCCTGCTGCCCATCGCTGCCAGGAGGGAGAGGAGCTGCTCCAGCACCAGGGGAGACAAATGGCACCAGCGCCTCTGCCACCTACCAGCCCATAGTGCCAGGCAGTGGGAGGGCAGCCCAGACCCGGAGGCTCAGGCACTGATGGGACCCATCAGCCTTGGGCCATTCCCCCCCAGGGCACCAACCGGGTGTCCCCAGGTCATCCTCTCAGTTTTCAGACACCTCCAGTGATGTCTTTGGCAAAGAGAGCAAGGCCAGAGGTGTCACCGCAGAGCACCGTGCCACAGCATGCAACCCAGCATGTGGCAGCAACCAGACCCTTGTCCTACAGAAGGCAAGCACACCCAGCCCAGGGTCCCATGGAGAGCCCTACATGGCTGGAGGGTATGCTGAGCCCTGGTGGGGCTCGGCCAGGCCTCACCAAAAGGCAGCAGCAGAGTGAGGAAGCAGAGGGCACAAGACACATGGAAAGGCAGCAGCACAGAGGCTTGTGCCATACCCTGCTCCCCAGAGGTACCACTGGCTGCTGGCACCAGCACCAGGCAGGAGCAACTTCCAGTTTCTATAGGAACCAGATCAAACCTTGAAAGAGCCGCTCTGTACTTGGTGGTGGTGGTGAGGAGCTCCCAGCCCATCCTGCACCTCTGCGCTGTCCTCAGGGAGAGGCCACGTCCATCGCCCTGCAGGCACAGACACACATAAGTCACAGCACCAAGGGCGGGAGCCACGAGAGGGGGAAAATACCACTGAAAAATGAAGGTTGTCACAGGCTGCAGCCATCGATCAGCCATGGGCATGGTGCCACCCTGCTGGGAACCCCCACC
Source organism: Forpus xanthops (assembly GCA_032466535.1). Taxonomy (NCBI): domain Eukaryota; kingdom Metazoa; phylum Chordata; class Aves; order Psittaciformes; family Psittacidae; genus Forpus; species Forpus xanthops. The sequence continues at coordinate 27,073 of JASSUY010028836.1, forward strand.
ATGTGCACAGCAGCAAGCACCGCATCAGCACACACCAGAATGGCTCCTGGAGACAAATCCTGTGCTGGTGGGAACAGGGCAAGACAAAGTCTTCAGCACCAAGGGTTGTGGGCATCCGGAGGAGAGAGTGCAGGGAGGAGAAGTTTACAGACAGCAGATGCTGAGCTGCTCCTGATCTTCCATTAGAATCCTGATCTCCGTAAGAAGCTGTTGCTAGCCCAGGCAGGAAGCCGGGAGCAGCACAGGGAGCACAGCAGGAGCAGGCACAAAAGAAGCTCTGTGGCCACCAGATGCGCACTGGCCACAGGCCACTGCACAGCCCCTTCGTTCATCCCATGTTCACTGTGACATCTCCCTCCCCACAGCCTGGCACCCCCCAGGGTCACTGTTAGTGTGTGGCACTTGCATGCACCCAAACTGCACCCCCAAGCGCTGGCATTCTCCCAGCGCTGGGCACTCCAGGCACTGAGCACAGCTGCCCACTACCCTGCAGGCAAACACACTGTAAGCTGGTAAGAGCTTACAGCAGAAGAGAGCTCAGCAATGCCCCTGCCACAGCATCCAAGTGCCAACATGACACACGTGTTCCCGAGGAGTGGGGGTGAGCTGTGCTCCAGGAACCTTTGGTGCTCCCCACAGCATCACCCCTGCCCCAGGCAGCAAGAGGGCAGGAGAGAATGGCAAGCTCTGTCTGCACAGTGTCTTGCAGCATCAGCAAAGCCCACAGTGTTCTTGCCAGCCTGAGCCCCTCCAAGCACTCCCAACGTCAGGCAGTTGCTATAGGAAGATGTTTGTGTCCCCAGAGACCAACAGCAAAAGAAGGGCCACATTCCATTGCCCTCAGCTGAACAGTGTCACAGCTCGGAGCAGAGATGAAGCCCTGGGAGCTGGTTCAGGTCCACCGGTGATGGAGGAGGCTGCAGCGGAGGCTGCCCCTCTGGGAACAGGAGAGCAGAGCCGCCGGCAACCCGTGGTGACAATGACACTGCACATTGGCCTGTGTTCAGCAATGAACACATCCTGCGGCCACGAGCAGGGCACGGGGACAGCCCAGTAGTGCTGCAGGGAACCACAGCAAACACTGCGAGGCCAGCAGCCCTTGAAACAACAGCGAGCTGACCTGAGCTTCCAGCCTGGAGCACAGACAGGCGGTGCCGGAGCCAGGTATGGACCATGCAGAGCTGCTGCTCTTTCCCTGTGCCCAAAGTCAGCCCCTTCATGCAGCGGGCTGGGATTGCTTGGCCAGGCTTTAGCTCTCTACCTGCTTCCTCCAGGTAAGGTGGGTTTGCCTCTGCACGGCAGTGGCAGATCTGACTGCAGCTGTGGTACTGCAGGCCATCCACAGAGCTGTCACCAGGACACTGGGAGGACGCACAGGCTCTATGGCACTCACAGCTTTCTCCACTCTGGATGGATGTGTCCTCTGAGCTGCCGGCTGACCACACCACCCTTTGGAGTCCTGTCATGTTGCTGTGAGCACACACTTGTTACAGGACAAGGAACTTCCACAGCAGCATCTGGCAGCAATGCTGAGAACACCTTGCCAGAAGAGGACAGATGCCACTGACTCTGACTGGTGCTGCTCCATCCCATGTCCCACCAACCCGCCAGCTCCAGCTGCAAACCTGCATTACTAAACCAGTGCACTATCTCAAAGGACTTACTTATCCAACAAGCTTTTTTGGGGAATACTCCCTATTAACAGCCAGCCTTGCTCAACAACTTGATTACAGGCTCTTTCAGGAGAGGCAGCATCCCTCCCAGCGCACTGCAGGCCAAGGGGGCCGAGAGCTGCCTCTCCCATTTGCACACCGTGGCTCGTGTTCCCCCCCAGCTCCACAGGGAAGAGCAGCCGGCGGCCATGCAAAGCATTTCGGAGCTGGTTTGATCACAAACGCCATCTGCTGTACATCTCCCGCAGGACACACGGGGCCCGGCGGGGACTGAAACCTTTGCAAACCCAGGACATACAGCGCACCACAAGGTCATCACAGAGCCCCCCCTCCAGCCCCCTCAACATGAGGGGGTGTAAAACACAAGCAAGGCAAAGATGGAGATACCAACTTCTAACTGAAGGGTTTGGGTGAGAAGTTTGGGGCTGAAGAGGGTCAGGACAGGCCAGCCTCCTACAACAGTCACTCCAGCGTGTACTGGACACAGAAACTGCATCCCTTAGGGCTAACACTGTCCCCTTCATTTGACATCATCTCCCCAGCAGGATCAGTGTCCGACTCAGTTCATTCCCAGAGCCCTTCTGCCCTGTACCCGAAGCTGCGGATGCAGAACCCCCTCTCCCATCCAGCACAGCCACCTGAGCTTCCTGCCCGGGGCTCAGCACCTTATCACACGTTTGGGGAGCGCTGCATTTCACCTTCCTGGGTATAAACCAAAGACCTTCCTAAAATTACACTAAGAGAGATAAATTCCACTGGAGTCTGTACACAAAACTTCAGCAGCCTCCCTGCTTGAAGTTAAATGCATCTATTGGTATTCCCGCAAGATCACAGTTTGAAAGTGGGATTGAACAAGACCTTCCTTCCCAACGCTGATGCAGAAATCAGGAGGCATTGGAACAAGCCATTTCTCTTACAGAACACAATTTATTTGGCATTTGGATGAAATGTTTCTCACAGCATCTTGAGAAGGAAAAAAAAAAATATTAGTGCCAACCCCAAGGAAAGAAGTCAAACCCAAGAACAGCGTCACAGGGACTGAATCATTATAGTATCAAATTTAATTCTACATGGTATTTCACAGAATATCAAAATCTTGTATACACCGCCACAGTTAAGTCCAGTCACAAACCAACTACACAGGAAAAGCCTGCAAATGCAGTGCTGGCTAGCATTGTTTTCCAGGAGAAGGTAAAAAGCAGTGTCTCATTCTCTCACAGCCTCCCAGGTATCCTCTAGCCCGTGCATGGCCACGCATGCAGCCCGCAAGCACAGCATCTCTGCTGGCATCGGCTCCAACCCATTCCAGTTCAAGGTGCACAACACCGGCAAATTAAAGCTATGTCGTACCGTAGCAGGCAGGTAATGCAGGATGTTGCTAGGGGAATCACAGAATGGTCTGGGGTATAGAAGGGACCTTAAAGATCATGTAATTCCAACACATCTTTACCACCACTAAAAGCATCTATTCCGAAAAGAAACCCCCATTTTATTTGGAACTGGGGAACATCAGAAGCAAACTTTGTCTCCTGCACTCATCTGCTCCAATTTTAGGGCCCAGTTCCCATTTACTTCTTTTAAATTCTCTAAGATTTCCCATGCAAGGGAAATTTAAAAGAAATTCCTGTATATGCACGTTCCTTAGCCAGGGAGAATAAAGACATTTCAGCAACTGAAAAAAGGGGAGATCCACAATATGGGTTGTATGAGGCAACATAAAACACCAGTGCTTTGCCACCAAAAAGCCACATCTGAAAGATAAAAGCATCTGTAACACCAGCTTCAAATTCATTTAACATTATTAGATGGGAAAAGAACAGTAGTAACTACTGTTCACAACATTTTCTTCTCAAGAGAATCTCGAGGTACATGTGAACGGCCCATCCCCATGATACCTGTGGAGGCAGAGCCCGCTGATTGAGAAGTTAAGCCTTCAGAAAGACATTTCCCACCTACTTCACTCTTCTTCTAGATCACTGACCTGCCATGAACGGGCAAAGGAGTAGTCCGAGGCTCAAAACTAGACAAGACTGAGCATTATGCAAACAAGTTCTTTGTACATCTGACAGTTTTGATTTTCTAGCACAGAATGAAACCCACCATCCTTCTATAACATTACAATAGTCTACAACTCATCTAGTAAAAAAATTAGAGGCTGCTGTGAGACTGTGTACGGGTATCACTGGTAACACAAACAGAAGTGAATATCTAGGGCTGTTCTTCGCTGAACAGCGGAGACCTCAATATGGCACCACAGTACATCGTAAGGATGGGGAATCTGAAGAGCAGTTTTGTCCGAGGCCACAATGGGAGGTGCAAGCCCTGCGCAGAACCGAGCACTGTGGCTTAACACAGCCACAGTTGAGCATATCCCATGAAAATGCCCTTTCTGCTCACACGTGCTGCTGGGAATGATGTGGTAATGCCATCTCCCTCGCTGGCTCTGAAGGGACATTTGCGATGCATCAGTAGTTAAGAAAAAACATCCAGAGAACGTGATCAGTGGTGGGGGAAAAAAAGACAATGCACAGAATAACTCCCAAAGATCTCATCAATCTAATGGGGCACACAAAATGGAAAGGTCCTCGTTAGGCAAGCATCAGCCCTCTAATTGGTGCCCGGGACAAATTGCTTACCAGCCACCTTGCCAAGGGCAAGGAATGTTTGCTGAGGAGTCAACTGCTGTCAAGAAAACTTCTCTTCCCCAGCTGGTCTAAAGTCTGAGTAGTTGTGACGTCTGCTGCTACAAAGGCTCTTACTCCAAGAGAAAACACTTAGTGTGAAAAGCCACATATAAAAAGGGGACAAAAAAACCAAACCAAACCAATTTTATTGCCAAATTAAAAGCTCACTGAGGTAAATGAGCTGTATTTAGTGAGCTGCTCTGTTCAAGGCAAAATTTCCCTTCGTTATAGTTAAGATGAAAGAGGACAGGGGAAAAGACAAAAAAACCAGAAGCCTCCATACCAACATACAAGTGGGAAAGGCTCAGAAGCAATGGGAAAAATATCACACCAAGGCTTCTACAAAGAAGCCTCCATTGGGAAGAGCTACAACCAGGAGCCACCATGAAGTTGCCAGTTGTAACAGAGCTTATTTTCAAATAAAATTCATCACAGAACCAAAAGTAAAACAGAAAAACATCGAACAGATTCCCGCAGTGTTAGGAAAAGTGTGAGGTATCTGCTCACCTCAGCCACAAACACAGCTTCAGACACTAAACCAAGCCAAAAGGCCTTTCGTTATTGCGCTAAGATACTACGAAGAACAAATATATTCCATCTGGCTTCAAAAGAAACTGAGAGTTTTCTATTTCCCACTGCTAACAAAATATTTTTCAGGAACAGATTGTAGTAGCATAGACTTTGCATCTTACTTAAGTGTACACTATCACAGCCTGTCCTACAACAGAGTGCAGCCAGCTTGAGAGAAGTATTAACCCTAAGAGCCTAGTTTACATCCCAGTGCTTAGCTTCACCTAGCTGGATGCAGCACAAAGGTTACCATCCACAGTATGTATAGATATAGATATATCACCATCCAGAATCACACACGCACACACGCATTCGTACCTATAAAACTAAGGAAAAATCAGTACATACAATGTATAAAACGTATGAATGTGCTCAAAAACGCACAAAACCCGCTTTATTTTCATACTTCAGAAATGCTCAGCAATTTGTATGCATGGTTCTGACTACTGCTATCCATCCACTTCATTAGACCAAGACTTGGACTCAGAAGAGGAGACAGTACGAGATCCCACAGTGTGGATAACTGCTCCTCTTGTTTCATACCACTGCTGTTAGAGCCAGGCAAAATGCGGGTGGTGGTATGGTTCCAGGTGGGTGAGGCTTCCTAACAGTGCTTCCTCCTGCTCGAGTGCCAGCAGCACACCCCAGAACTGTGATTCACACTCTCTGATGGATTCAAGATCATTAGCAAGTGTCTGAATGTCAGGACACCAAGATATGAACTTAGTAACTCAGTTTTCTGTGCAAAAGGAGTTGAATTGTCAAGACCAATCCCCAAGTACAGTATTAGCCTATAGGCAAGAAACAGAATAGAAAGTAGCAGCATATTCAATGGGGAAAGAGTCAGCTGCACTGGGAAACCACAACAGTGGGTTAGGATTTGTCATACAAGTATTTCTCATCTTTACTAGAAAAATAGATCACACACGCCCCCATGCAGTGTTTTCTTCCCGTCCCTCTAGGCTTGTGCCCTTCATAAGGTAACAGAAGAACACTCACAGGGGCATCCTTACAATTCATCTCATCTGCTGACTGTTACAGTAAATCAAGGAGAAGCAGAGGCAAGAGGAGGATGGGGGAAAAGGGTAAATTACTTGTGCACTGAAATCCAAATTTGAATCTATAACCACCCATAAAGATTATTTTATGTTCATTATCAAAACCAACAGTGCTTGATATTGGGTTTAGTGAGGGAGTGAATGAATCATTTTGCCATCCGTAAATTAAAGAGTTCAATCAAAGGGGGAAATTTAAGATGACATCTGACTGAAGCAAACTGCTTTACCGATTTAAGTGCACCAACCTTGTGACACCCCCTTGCAGAACCTGGATAAATGGTTTGGGGGACACATGGGAAATCCCTACAAGAGGGTTGGCAACTTATGGGACCCTGATAAGGAACAAATGTCGAATTAGAATTAAACATTGTGTATAGTGCGTGTTGATCACTGCTTTTCAATGTTATTTGCAGAACTGTAAAGAAGTGAAATGGAGGGAACACACATGCTAAACATAGCATGCAATAAGAAAAGCAAGAACAATGGCCTTTCATCCAGCCCAGTCTTGTGCAACTGTTCAGGAGTTAAACTACAAAATAAAAACACCTCACTATTCTTTATGGGGTTATAACAAACAGGGGCTTCATACAGTGAAGTCAGACTGCACCAAAATTAAGTGCTCCTCATCTCTTCCCTAAAGTACTGCCTAGTATGTATGAGGATTCCACCCACGGGACACAAGCATTACACAGATCCAGTTTTCTTTATGGTCCAGAAGTTTACCCAATAACCTCAGATTTTGCAGCTACCAACAACAAATAATTGTGATTGCAAATCCTAGTTTTCTCAGTACCCGCTTGTCACATATTGTGTAGATCACTCATCCTACAGTTCCTATGGTGTTCTGAGACAGCAAGGCAGACCAAAACACACAAACGTGCTATACTATGTAACTCTTACTTGGTGGTATGTGTTTCAGCTCCTCAGTGTTCCCACTCTGTAAAACAAGCCCCAGCCCCTTCCCCTGCAGTTCCGTCTTCTCTGCCTTTTCCAAGTATAGCACTGAAGCAAGAGAGAAAGCAATTGACTGAGCAGTGACTGCCCCCACCTGCCTTTTCCATCGTCTGTTCCCTGGGTCCAGTGGTATCCAGCCAAATCCAAGCAGCTTTTTTCTGATGTAGATATTGTTTCCTCTCAGGTTAAGAAAAAAAACCCCAACAAAATAAAACCCCTTCCCATACTTTTCACCTCCTTAGAAGTCAAAGGAATTCTCTGCACTCTTTTCCATAGCCAATGGAAGAAAAAGAGCAGTTATACAATCCATATTTACAGAACAAACCGATTAGTGAATGAATAACGACAGCCAAAAAACAAGAGGCACAATCCTAAACTAGAACATAAAAGCAGTGTTCAAAAAACAAAGTGGAGATTCCTTCTGAAGTTCAAACCATGGATTAGTGTTTGTCTGTGCAAACAGTTGCTAAAACTCTCTCTGGCCGGTGTTCGGCTTTTTTCTCCTCTATACAATGGTATTGAGAGAACAGTGGCTGTGACGGCTGCCCGTAAGAGTTTCTGCCGGAGTGTTTTCACTTAGCACTGTGTCAGGAGGGACAAGAAAGGTGCTGCTGTCAGCAGAGTCTTCCAGCTCCACTGGAGAAGGACCAACTGAGGGAGGAAGTGATCTCTCTGTAAGCTGCGAGGATGCATCACAGTTTCCTAGTGATGGAGGACTGCTTTGCACAGCCTGAGAAAGAACTCCATCTGCAAAAGACAAAACCCAAGTAGAATGAGAATGTGAGGTATATCATTTCACATTCCCAAATAGATTTACTATCTGTATTTCTAGAAGCTCTGAGTTTTTCCCAGTTTCACATTAATGCACAAAGAGATGACACTGCAAAAGAGAAAAAATATGTAGTAAAAATAAAACTTTGATATATAAATAAGGCACTTGCACTAATCAGGCTCACTTATCTTGTGAGATATGCTGCTATAAAAATCCCAAATTGGAATGGTTTCTACAGTATGTGACTAGCACAGCTGCAAAACTGCAGAGTGCTGGGTGAATCATTAGAAAGTGGTATTTTTGGTCAATTTTTTGGGGGTGTGGGTGGGGGAAGTGGGGAAGAGAGAAGACACCGGATAGATTTTATTCAAGATCTCTTGTACTTGACATTTCTTCTACTTTTTAATAGCAATCTCTATAGACCTATCTCCAGAAGACCAGAAAAGGTACCAGAATAGGGGAAACTAGGTAATCAGATAACCCATCCAAGGTAAGGCTTGAAGACAGGTAAGGTCTAAGAGTTAGCCTACTTGCAGCAAGCATTCTACTGGAATTTAGGTGTTCCAACGAACCTTTGAGAAAAAACAAGCTTAATGATACATTTTTAACAAAAGACTTTTCCATTGCAGAAATAGATTTTACCATTAAACATATTTTCTCTTCAAATCACTAAACAACATGATTATAGTTAATAAATCAATAAATAAATCTACCCTCTAGCAAAAATGAAAAAGAGACACAAAGGAGAAGCTACTGCCTGCATACCTGGAGTGGAACAAAGGATGCTGTCTGGATTGACAGAAGCCTCATATGGAGGAGGTGGGTCATCTGGATGTTGAATATCTGGATACTTGTAAGCAGTATAGGGTGGAGGTGGATCATGGAAATGAAATGCCCCACCTTCCCCATCATCTGAAAGATGCAGTGGAGTAAGGCCAGTTCCAAAACCATCAGGACCATAATCAAAACCAGGCATCCTGCGGCCCAAGTTAAAATGGTGCACTATTTCAAGAGAAGAAACAGTAGTAAGTAACTTTATCCCATGCTTTCTGCCTCAGTTTAAGGCAGATCTCAACATCTTTTTTCACTTTTCACAGCCAAGACACTCATGTCTCCTGAAGACCTGAAAAAGTCTACATAACCTATACAAGTCAGCTCCCTGCTGTTACACAATGATATGCAGGCCCACCTGAACCCAGCCTGTTTGTTTTGCATCACCTAACCTCTCCAAACTAAGGCGACACATAAAAGATATTTTACATTTGGGTCACATAAAAAGTACTTTCCCATTATAGCTTAAAGTTCAAGTTTGAACAACTTACGAAGACACACACATAGAGGCATAGTCAAGCAAGACCATAACCTTTCTCACCTTTATGTGTGCCATTCTGTCAAGTTACAAGCACGAGGCACAAGATAAGGGCTGATACACACTTTTTCTTGGGATGTGCAGTGGTTCAGAGAACCAGAATTTGCACAAATAATGACCAGTCCAGGCAGCCAGCAGAGACCTACATCTGGGTATAACACTGACTAGAATCTACTACCAGACCTCATGTTTTCCACAGACTTTTATTTCTGTTCTTCTGCTCCCTTTATGCACAAACACATACAGTACTTCAGTCAGGACTTATTACAGATACAGATTACTTACAATTTGCTCCAATCAATGACTCTATGCGCTCTCTCCGCCTCTGGCGTAGCCGGTGGACCATGAAAAGCAGCAGAGAGAGGATGAGGAAGGAGGAAATGCAGCTAACAATCAGACGCATTCCACCGGCCATTGAGTCAAACAAACTATTGCCATCTGTTACAGAAAACATATAAAAGAAGCCTGTCACACTTCTGTTCAGGACTAACTTTTCTCAATGCTCTTCTGTCAGTAATGGAGAGAGAAATGTAGAGTGGAGATTCATTAGGCTGGTTTAACACTTCTCCTTATTTCAAAAATGGAAGAAAATTCTGAATCATCAGGTGAATTATCTATTTATTGAAAGAAGATCTAAAGGTTTCTGAAAATATCTTAATCAGCAAAAGGGACAAAATTTTGAAGGCCTCAGGTCTCTGAAAATCAGGAAAAGGAAAGGTTAGTGGCATTTTGCACATGCACTTGCCTCCCTGACATAGCTGATGAGGATATACTAAGGGAAACATCAAGCCTGGAAGCTATGGGAAAGGCCTGAGAACTGGTGCTATCTGTACACTATTTCTAAATGACTTCTGGATATCTTAATTTTTACATTGCCAACAGCAAAATCTCCAAACAATGTAATTGCCAAGATGCAATCACCTAAATTCCATGTCATTGGTACACTGGTTAGCATCATTAAATGACAGTACCTAAAAATACCTTAAAAGGGTAAATCAACATGATAGTCATCTTCCAGAATCAGAAGAGATTAAGGTCAACAGGAATTAAATTTTTCCTAAGATCACACAGAGCAAGTGCAGAACATGAAACAGACCCTGGAGCTCAGAACTTCTGAGAGCTCCACACCATTGCTAACCAGATCCACATTTGAAAGGCTGCTGTGAGAAAATTATTCCTGTTCTACCAGTGCCAGACAGGAGAGGCATTCATTTTTCACAATTCAGCTGATCAGACTTGGTTATGCTTATGCATGTACACATGCAGACACTCTATACAAAAAAAAATGACCTAAAAATGACTGTGCTCTTTGCACCAATTTCCCCACTAAAGAGCTCTGAATGAGAAATACACCCAGGTCAGGTATGAATAAGAAGCAGATGAAGCACTGACTTGCTACAAATACCAGTAACAGAAAAATCCACTGAATTTATACATCATTAAAGTACACTGCTAATAGGCCGGTATTTATTATGTGAAGCATTCTTGGCAACAAGAAATTCATTTAATAGCCCACCATGCACAGAACTCAAACATTACACCCTCTCAAATCTGGCTGTGCAGTACAAAAGGCTCTGTGCTGTCAAACCTTTTAACAATTCATTACTGTCAGACCTTAAACCAATGCCGTCACACACCTACCCACCACCACACTCTCCTGAACACACAGACCTGCTGTTGTTCCTCCTCCATTATACAGCAACACTAACTTCATGAACATCATAAATTAGGGCTATTAGCTGCCCCAATAAAGTGACTTAAGTAAAACATACACACAGGCAATGCTGTAGGCAGAAAGTCTGACTTCCACATATTCTCCTTAGGACAGCTACAACTGCAATTTATGGACCTTCTGAGCTATCTTGGGTCTCTATCACACTCCATTACACTGTGAAAGCTCAATGTTCAACCTGGATAACCTGTCAGGTCAAATTAGATTAAAAAAAGACAAAGACTCAGCTTGTACACAAGGTAAATCATCACAGACTTCCAACCCACGCAAACACAAATAGATTATTTCAGAAAGGTGGTTTTACACCCAGGGCAGAGTACCCTGTAACTGCACCTAGAAGAGTTTCTGCACTATCATCTCTTTCAAAGAGTTTTATTTATTTTATTATCTTTCTACAAATAGGAGCTGCAGGTCTGTCTAAACAAGAGCCACACCGAAAAAAAACAAACATTTTCTATCACATCCGTGGAGCAGCATGAAAGATTTTCCCCTGCTATTTATCTTCAAACAAATGACGAGCAGCATCTTTCAAGGGAGGAGAGCTGCGATTGCTCAGCTTCCTCCTACCGCTGAAAAATTTCACTATTAGCAAATATTACTGAAGGATTGATATCTACTTGTAATCATTGCTCACCCACTCACACTGTGAGAACTGACTACCTGCCAACCCAACAGCAGGATTTATTTCCCCCCAGTCTCTCCTTGGGTGATTAATTCACTTACTGTTGATTAGTAAACTCTTTTCTTTCCTTTGCAACAGAGCTTAGGGGAGATATATGTAAAAGTTGGACAAAGATAAATACATGCTGATTAAAGAAAGTAATTCATTAATTTTGTCATCTGGAACAGCCATTTATAAACACCCAGAAGGAAAACTGAAATGCTTCATTTAAAAATTTCTGTGTTTATCACCAGCTGAAGTAACTTTATTATGAAGGAAGTTTGACAACTGCTTGATGATTCTTCAGCTCAGGCAAGAGTATAATGAAAGTCTCTAATTTAGCAACAGTACAGAAAGAAGAGCTTAAGGATCAGGAAGGATGTGGTGAAATACACTCTTCAAATCAGTATTCATGAAATAGTTAAGACCCACAGCAATAAGCAAGGATTAAAAAACACAGCACAAGGTTATCCCAGGTCATCTTATCCTGTCTGCTAGATGATGCTTGGCTGACACTGTTCCTCAAGATATAAAAAAAGTGAAGACAAAGCCTGAAGTCTGCTGATAAGAGTGGAACACTCATGCTTTTCCCCCACTCTTTCACCAACCAACCTGCAACACCAGCTATGTGCATCTGTTAAAAGCTTAACCCTCAGAACAACGTGAATGACAGCAAAGAAAAGTCAAAGGCCTTTAACGATTAACTTCTGTAGTTAAGACAAATAAAAACGAATGCAAATGTGGAAGCCAGTAAGCACCCCTTTTTTGGTAACAGGCTGAAAGAGAAGCCTGTCATGGGAAGAGTGAGTTGACTTTCTATGTTTTCCATAAGGAGTGCAGAAGAATAGTTTCTTAGTGCACTCACATATGATTAGGCTCTTTTAAAATACCAGGAAATAACAGTGTTACAGAACGGCTGAGGTCGGAAGGGATGTGCTGTGATCATCTAGTCCAAACCCTGGACAATCAGCATCAGTCAGAGTAATTTGCCCAGGACAGAATCCAATCTGGCATTAAATATCCCCACAGACAGAGATTCCACAAGCAATCTGCTCCAGTGTTTGATTTTCCAAGTAGGATTCAATTCCAAGTAGGATACATTTCCTTTTACAACTCTCTTTACAGAAAAAATACCCCCCCCCCCCAAAGAAATCTACATTCCCAAATGAAAACTGACAAACAGCCCAGAGTCGACTGAAGACTTTATTGATCCAAAACAAGAAGCTGCACCAAGATGGCAAATCCAATAAGCAAAGTTGCACATCTGGATTATTATCGAACCTCTATATAATTTATAAACTCTGCTTCCAGTGTGATCCTGCATGTGAACTTCCAGGCACATAAATCCTCATGTCCAGGGAAAGATGCTTAATTAGCGCTCAAGAGAAAAGTATTTTCATGACAACTAAATGCAATAAAGGAACCATGCAAAAAGTGCTACTAAAAATCCTGAGTGCAATGTCAACTTCAATATAGAAAATAAGCTACTGCTTCTCCTACACACATAGCATCAAAGAAGACTAATTATTTCTAGCCATGGTCTGAAATTTTCTGTTCCTCACGATCTAATATCTTCCCCCACAGGGAGTTTGTACCCAGCAATGTTGAGGCATGGAAAGGATGCATCATTTCAAACAATGTTATATCCAAAGATAACCAAGTTGAGCGTTGAACTCATTTCTCTTGACAAAACTGTAGCAGTCAGCTCTTACCTGGGTCTAAGCACGTAAATTTGCAGCATTCCTTAGGGTCTTTGCGATACTGCTGACACCCCTGGGGCCGTTCACACAAAGCAGCCACACACATTTCAGGTTCACCATTGTGACATGTGCAGCTCAAACATGGATCATTCCCTTTTGGAGTGAAATAGTAGCCTTCATCGACAATGTTGTCTTTGATATCAACACAAGTCTGGCCTAGAACAGAAACGCACATCAACATCCAGGTGTCTGTGAGCCTGCCAGAAAGGAGTCCAGTTTATTCTGTTACATTAAGTGATTTGGAAACATAAGCAGGCCATCACTTAGAAGTCACACCTTCACATTAAAGCAACTTTGAAGAGAGATCTCCAAGGAGTGAGGAAGATAATGGATAGTCTGGAGCCACAGAGGGATCATTTACTGCTCAAAAATGTCAAAGCAAGTTTTAATGGAGTTAATACACTTTCAGGGATGACCAAAAAGGTCCTCTTTTGATCATCATTTTGACAAAACACGTCCTTCAATATCAGATACCAAGATTTTATTACATCTCAAGTTAGACAAGGTAATATCCTGTCTTCCTATTCTTCAATATTTCAGGTGCAAAAACAGATAAAGGGCTGAATTACCCTCTCTTGTCATTCTCCAATTCTTTTTCCTGCTTTAAAGAAAAAGGAAACTAGAAAAACTTCAAGAACTGCAGTAAAAGTTCAGCAACTTTTCTCCTTGAAAGAAGCACCATCAAAATCAGGTATCTCAGATGTTACCTGAAAATACTGCCGAGACCTCTGTTGGCATCACGCCTTTTGGAGTAAAGAAATGCAAGACACAGAATGAAAGCTGTACTTTTTCCACTTTACGTCAGTAGCTCCACTTGTTTTTTTCACCCCCTGGTTCTAATCGCTGGCCGAAAAGAATTTAACAGAATTTGCTATATGCAAAATGAAACCAGGAATAAACATTTCCTCATTTTCATGTGACAATTTAAGAGTGGTATTTCCTAATAAGGCACTTTTTGTTTGCTTTCTAACTTTATTTTGCTTTCTAACTTTTTCTGCCCCCCAAGTATACTTTATTTTGGGGCAGATGCAGCTGCTCAACAGTAATCTTTTAGTGACAATCTGTACTGTAGCTGGCAATCACACATTACAGAGTTCTTATTTATTTAAACCAAGTAGAAACCTAACTCCTACACTCTTTTTTTCAATTCACTGAACAAAAGGTAGGAAGGATAACTAATAAATTTCCCCTTATTTGTTATATTTAACACACAACACAGTAAACACTGAACTAAAACCAACTTACTCCTTTTGCAAAGGAATGAAGATTTCTCATAGCAGTTTTCAGCATACCAGCTGTGTAAACCATGGTGCCGAAGGGTAGGAAAATGGAAACACTGAAGCTGGGCACAAAGAACGTTTTCCTTTTCAGACATAGCCGTACCAAAGATAGGGTCAGGGGGTAAAAACACTTCTGAAGAGCCTAGAACGAAACACATTAGTGTAGGCAGCCTATGGGTATGCAAAGCTTTAGAAAGGCTGTATAATGTCACTCATTTCATGCACACCAACTCTGCTTCAAGGCTACTATCCTCTAGCTTTAGCTTCCATTAGCAACATTCCTCCTTCCTCTGGGAGAAAGCAAGTGAGGAGGGAAGGGGTGACTCACAGAGAGAAGAGGCTGCCTTTTTCAAAGTACTGGGTAATTTTATCATTCTGAACCAGCAGCAGTGATATTCTAATATTTGCTACAAGTGCTGCTTTCCAGAGACCCATGGGGTTTGCCTACCAACAGTTATGCACCCTTCCAAAAAACACTGAGTTCAGCCATGCTTTCACTAATGGAGTAAGAACCTGTACACATCTCATACTTGGCACCCCAAAGATGTGTGTTCATCTATCGTGTGCTGCTCCCACACATCTTACGCTGCTCACTCAGAGTGCAGAGCAGTGCTATGCAGAGAACAAGGCTGCAACACTGCCTCTGCTGCTGCAGTGGTGGTATGGACTATTTGGTCCTTCCAACACACGTAACTTAAGAGACCACTGTGATGGGCTGCATACAATGCAAGAGGTGTTGAGGGCATTTTACAACTTTTAAGATGTTGTTTCTGACCAGTGACTTACTTCACCATTAAATCTGCTGGTATGCAAAGTTGCAGATTAAAGGGAGACCAAGACAGCAATTATCAAAATTAGCCTATGTGTTCAGAAGTTACTTTCCAAACCTTAAACATTGATTTTATCAGCTCATGGTTAGCATATTACAGTCTTCTCACATTAAGGCCCTTTTAAACGCTTTTAGGTATGTTTATTTTTTTAAAATGCAACTGGGTTCTGCTATCAGTTTTTGAAGCCTTATCTTCCACATCTCCCAGTACTGAATTAAAATTTCCAAGCTATAAGAGCCTAAACCACTTTTCAAGCATAGCAGGAATTCAGAGAGAGTCTCACTACGAGTCAGTGAGTCTTAAGTACAGTTTTTCAGATGCGACAGCCTTCCTGGCAGAAAACACTGTCAGCAGATGGCAGTGCAGTCAACATTCTGAACATCAAAGAAAGGTCCTTTAAAAGGAGAATGCTTTTTTTTCCCCCCCTATATAGGCTTCCCAGGGGAAACTTACCTACATAAACAGCCCAAACCAGAAGTCCCTATTATGAGAAAAAAGTTGGATTTTCCTCCCTTTCTTTCCCCTGCTGTCCAAAGACATCTTCAGGTGCTTTGCTTTAAGGAACTAATGGGAATGATCCTGCCTCCCCTAGAAGGAGCAGCTTCCTCTGAATATTCAGTCAACTCTCTTCACTTAAATGATGAAAGCAATATTTTTGGGCATGGCACCATGCAGGGTTCTATTACTTCTCATGTGTGAAAAGTATTTTTCAAGACCCAATCGTTCAGCAAAATTCTGTTCAAAATGATGTATCTGTACCTAATGGCCAGATTTCCTTCCAGGTTTTCCATTACTGAGACTTATATATGAGAAGAAAACTATTCAGATTGGTTTTCAAATGCTATACTGGAATTCAAGTGCTGATGCTTAAAAAAAACCCTTTTCATTATCTAAACCAGTACAGCATTTAGAGATTCAATTCTACACATAAGAGCAACTGACAATAGCAGATTTAGATTGGATACTAGGAAGAAATTTTTTCCTGTGAGGGTGCTGAGGCACTGGCACCGGGTACCCAAAGAAGCTGTGGCTGTCCCATCCCTGGCAGTGTTCAAGGCCAGGCTGGACAAGGCTTGGGGCAACCTGCTCTAGTGGAAGGTGTCGCTGCCCACAGCAGGGGTTTGGAACTGGGAGAGCTTTAGGGTCTCTTCCAACCCAAACCATTCTGTGATTCTATGAAATGACAACTTTAACTAATCCCTCAACTGAATTAATTAAAAATAACAAACATAACTGCATTTTCAGCAGAGGGGGTTGCTTGCTTTGCAACTGAACAAATTCAGTGATGACAGTCAGATTAATGCTCAGCTTTTCATATAAACAGGGATTTCTGCTATTAGGTAAATTTTGACTTGGATTACGTAAACTATCTGAAGTACTTTAAAGTGAAAAAAAATCTGAGTAACTCTCCAAAATTCAAGATTGGGTTTGGTTCACTTTCTGGGTTTGTGGGTTTTTTAATATAAAAATCTACCATTTTTTAAAAAGCTAAAACCTCGGGATACGGTACTTGCACTACTCTGTGTGAATACTAGAATCAGGAATCAGCAGCTGATCTAGACAAAAAACAAGGAACTACAGAGTAGTTTCCTTTTTCTCAGCTTAATGAAGGGGAAAGCCCAAATAAACTGAAAACAATGTTCTTTCCAAAAGATATCAATGTGAAAACTGTGAAACTTCTTGCACTTGAAAATAAGATGTGTGTGTCAAGTAATAAAGTCTTTTGATACTGCAGAGCAAAGCAGTTCCTCCTCACTATTCCAACACTATCACCAAAAAAAGTTATATTGTTCTTGCAAACGATATTCATATTTGAGACAGTTTCCATGGGCCATTTAACTAAGTAATAACTGGAGAGGCCTACCTTTATAAGCTACTTCCCAGTGACCTTCTAGAGAGTGATTTCGATTGGTAATCACATACTGATATCCAACCCAGAGCCTAAAAGAAATTGTGTTAGATGCTAAAGATAAAAGCCAAAAAATCATACTAACAAGTTAAATTACACAGCATCTTCCAGCATCTTTATAGTTCAAAGCTAACTTTCAAAACATTATTTTTTTCCCTTAGCATTTCGGCCCATATATTAGCAATATAGACAGATACAATTGAGGAATAGAGGGAAACACTTGATGGTTTTCTATGTTTACAAAATGGTAATTCACCATGTCTTTTATTTCTAATCATAAGCACTTTATTCTGTTTTTATAGCAGCACTTCAGTATCTCAAACACAAAAACCACACAAAAGCACCCAGAAGTCAAATATTTTATAAACATATACAACTAATATCAGACTGTTCCAGATCAAGCCACCTAACTCTTCAGAGTCAGACATACAGCATACTACTGAACCGCTCCTGGTGATCTGTCATGGCAGCCCATGAGCCTGACAAAAACCCACAGGCAAAAGAAAGCAACTGTTTGCAGTGAACTAACAGGATGAAATATCTAAAGCCACGACATTCTTACAATTCAAAATGGCTTTTTAATTTCATTCCCATCTCAAACTTCCAGTCTTTGTTAGGACTTGGAGGAAACATGAATCCTGTTGAGTTTTAAATAACTATTTCTACACAAGCCAGAGCAGCTTTGTAAAATCACTGTAAAGTCCATCTTCCCCGCTGCAGCTCAGGAATTTGAACAAATACATTGCTGAGACAGTCTGAAGATAAAAAGACTGTTGAATTGTAGCCTATCTCTGAATGTTAATTTAAACATAAAATACAGATGGCCACTGCCAAACTATCAACCAGCACATTCATACTGAGTATTAACCTGAAGTCAATTTTACCATTAGGTTTTGTAAGCAAACTGAACTACCAGCATTCACATTGCACAGAAACCATTCTCATTAAATAAGAGATCTTTGCCCTTTCCTTCTTACTCACCTACGCTGGTCCTTCCTTACAAATGTTTTTTCTTCCAAGTCCCACTCCTGTGCCAGGATAAACCTTAGCTCCTGGTCTGCAGTGAAGGTGGCAAGGGATCCATTGACACGCTGACATGTCTGCACAGCATCCCAGTAGTTCTCCCCATTTAAATACACTCTGTAACAGCTGGCTGTGCCCTCATAGTGGTGCCATCCTGTTGGGCACTTTCCTAGGAAACATGAAGAATAGAAGGGAAACCATTCCCCCCAAATTAGGATCTTCAAGATAATGCATCCTTATCAGTTCATGACAATGCAATGCATAATCACCCGGGTGTGTACAGACAACATACTTCATGTCACCAGGAGATGCATGTATTACAGACCACAGAAGATACGCTTTACTACGGCTTTTGACAAAGGAAAATTGTTATGAATATATTTTAAAAGATGCAACTCCAAGTAATGTTTCATTGAGCTGTGACAGCCTTTAAAGCCTAAATTAAGACTGATGATCTACTGTGGAAGACATTCCCCTGCACATCTTTGTAAAACCAATCAGTTCGATCAAGTCGAGTCAAAACAAGCAGCAAGAAGCAGGAAGAAAAAAAAAAAAACAGAGGTGGTCAACTTAATGACTGTGTCTTTCTATTAGGTGGTTAGTAATACATCCAACATGCTGGGAAGTTTTCAGCATAATTTTACAGACAGTCTCAGTAGTATTCACACAATCCTGCTCCCATAGTCAATAATTAAAGACAATGGGGGTGCTGGGGCAACTGTTGTTTGCTTTGAAAAAACATCGCTGCAAAATGGATCTTTAGCAACAAGGTGACAGCGTGAACCACTGCCTGCTTTCTCTCAATTAACTCAACTGAGGGAATATCCAACAAAAGCCTTGGACATTTCTGGATGAAACAGGCCCAGGGACTTTCAACAAGCATTCCTGAGGGTGATGGGTAACTGATGGGGAATTGACAGAGAAACATAGAGACACGCAGCTGAAAGTTAAAACAGACAGGAAATTATTTTAGCACCTGCATTTGCAGTGTTAATTTTGCACAACACTTAAGAACATCAAATACACTAACTGTTTTATGTCTGTTACGTGCATTAAGAGCTCCTGTTCTCAAGTCTCTTTATTCCCTTCAGAAACAGTGATCTTTATCATCAAAAAATGATACATAAACTGATCTGAAGCCCTTGAACTAAATATCTTTCTTTAACCTGCATTTATATGGGATCATTTAAGATCCACTGTTCACATCACAAAGAAGGGACGGAACACAGTAGCATAACTAAGATGGTACATAGAGTATAAAGAATATACACAGAATATACCAATACCTAACACACACAACATATATATTTATATAAAAGAAACTCACAAAAACCTTAAAAAGCAGTGCATGTTAAGACAATCTGGTCAAAAAGCTATTCATTTCCCCTTAAAAAAAAAAAAGTAGCCTAAACTGGTAAATTAATTAGCAGGAAGATGGCCCAGATTTCCCAGTCTGCAACTTACTGCTAAATCGGACAGGCTGCGCCACGTTGACAGTGTGAAAGCGGGTTGTCTCTCCTCCTCTCCCTCGATTATGCCTGGAGTCCACATTCTCTTTCCCATGATAAGTTCGCTGGTCCCCTGTCAATCCTGGGGACCAGAAGGCATAGTCAGTACTGGTGAAAGATGCAAGCATAGGCAGATTTCATTTTATTAATCTTTCTCTGGGTTTTAATTCAAGACATACACAGTAAGTAATGTAGGCAAACCAAGATGGTAAATCCCTGCTTGGTCATTTCACATGATACGTAACCAAAATACTTACAACAGAAAAGAACCAACAAGCCACTACATGAGTCTTGCAGGGTAAGCAAAACATTCTGACAGATTCTCAACAGCCTGCAGTTATACACAGGACTTGACGCTCATCATCTCAATTGCTGGAGCAAACGCATCATCCCCAGTGCATTTTATCTGTTCTTGTTTACAGAGCTACCTACACTCTACCTGCTTCATTTCTCAGTTGTCTTATATCCTTGAACACACAACTTTTCCCATACATTTTCCAACACATTCTCTGAGACATAGGACAAAATCAAAACCACAAAAGGAAACCTATCTTCAGCCAGAAAAACAAGGGTTTTTATTCATTGCTAAGCTTCTACAGGAAATGTTAGCTTGCTATTTCTGAAGCAAAACAGACACACACCTTCATCTCAGTGTCATGGCTTCTAACAAGCCCATACAACTACTGGATTCAGTAATGCAGGAACAACACAGCACATGATGTTATTCCAGAAAAAGGGCTGGGGGTGCTCCACATGCCTATCAGGAGTTCAGGTGGAGACACTGCAGGATGGGCTGTAGCCAGCAAAACTAGCAAGATCCTAGGAAAGCTGGCACAGTGGTGGGGAGAAACCTTTAGGAAAGATGGGAGATGAGCACTGAGAAAGATTAATCTGGAAACAAGGGATTAACCTTAAAAGAGAAAAATGATCCCAAGAATGTAAGCATTAGAAGTATCTGCTAGCACATTATCTAATACTTCTACATGTTATTAAAGTCACATAGCTAACCAGCACAAAGAGCTATTGCAGACATCCATTTCTATATAAAGAGATCAGCTTATTTTCCTTTAAAGCTGATTAGCTCTATTTAGCCTAGCTAAACCAAATAAACCAGTCATGATCCCAAATAAAGAGGGGCTACACAGTCGTCTTCAACAAGTTTAACTACCCATTTCAAATATATTCAGAACTATGACAATAAAACTTTCTCTTTTCAGGCTACCTTTAAAAAGCAAGAGGTCCACAGCAATTTCATGGTGATTTAAATCCAGAGTTGCAGACTGTTTGGTGTATTACCTGGGGGGGAAAGACCTCCAGAAGACCCACCATCAAACAGTGCACTCCTTGGAACAAATCTTAGCATGGATGAGCAAAAAGAATCACTAGCTAGAGCCCAGGAACAGCAGAGTAGCTTTGCATTCATCTGGCTCGAACATACAGAGTTTGCCCTGGGTTAATGGGATAAGCAAGGGATATTTAATTATCACGTTATCCTAGGAATTACAAGTCTACAGAGATAACCCATTAGGAAATGGCCATGCATAATGCACTCACGTGGCCTTACAGGAATAAAGTAGTAATTCTACTGTTCAGTATTAGAATATGATATTTATCACAAGCAAGAAATTAGTGCCAAGAAATTCAGTCTACATCTCAAAGGACACAAAATGGTAAAACAATTTGACAGTGAAGATGGCTGATTATTTTTTATTACTTTAAAGACTAATCTAGTTTTAGAATTTGCTCTTAATCCTAATGGTTCAGTAGCAGTGTTTACACTGTGATTTTCAGAGCAACACTGACACTAAAAAAGCAAACCTTTAATTACAGCGAGACTTTAAAAATAGCACTAATGCAGAACACTTTATCAAAGATGAACTGAGCTCAGCATGGAAAGCTCTGTTTTCCCATGGCATTAAATGGTAACAACTAAACCCAAAAGAACCAGTAAGAACCAAACGCACAAAGAATTAGCTCCCTTTCAGAAGTGAGAGCAGATGCAACACCATATGGCTGACCCTCCATGGCCAAACAGAACGCCCACAAGGACTTAACAATTCACCTCCCCCAGGGAATAAAGCAGAAGTTCACAGGTTTTGACACGCGAGGTTAAGAAAGAGTTACTTGGGTTAGCATCTTAGAGTGACAGAATTTATGCCAGATGCTCTGAAAAATAGCTACACAGATCCCACACAGAGCAAGTTCAATCGGTCCTCACCCAGGAAGCAGGACACTCATTCCTTCCTCAGCATCTGCCCATGTCAGCAGACTTGCTGCTGAAACCAGGCAGGACTGAAGAGGCAGAAAGCAGCCACCACAAGTCACTTCTCCTTCAAGACCAACACTGTCAGCTGCTTAATAAACTAGTGTTCTTCAAATATTAAATTGCTTCTATTTGACCTGAATTTCAGTCTCTGAGAAAAGCAACCATGACAAGTGTTTCCAGGGCAATAAAGAAAGAGACGCTAACAAGCCTCCAACTTACCTGACTGCCATGAAGAATCACTGCAAGATCCTGGTGGCAAAGGCGTAATTGGACTGGTTTTCTATTGTACTTTTTCAGTACTCTGCAGAAAAGTTTTTTTTACATGCTCTGCTGTTCTTGCTTCCTTTACAGAAGTATTTTTATCTTTAAAGATAAATTAATAGTGCCACAAAGCTTTACAATAACAACCTAAGCCAAAAAAATCACAACCTAACTATGCGTGAGTGTTTCAGAAAAGAAAAGCCATCATTTTTATTGCTTATGTGCATATTTAGTATTTTGAAAGCTATCAGATTTTGGAAGATCAGCTATTTTCCAAGTCCTTTATTCTTCTAGATACTCTAACCAACAGCAACAGTAATATTTTTGCTAGCCAAGACAGAGTCCTGTTTCCTTTGACTTCATACAATTATATCAGGAAAGAAATTTGATTGTCAGCTGGTGGGGAAAAGGGAAAAATGGGCTCAAGGAAAAATTCATGTGGTGCAAATTTCTTTTTTCTCCCCTCAAATACTACAGCACGGTGGACACAAACATCCTCCAATCTGTTGCCAAATGGATCAAGTCATGCCTAGAATTCACACTGCTTCTGTCAATTTACAGTTGGTATCTTATTCACTGCAGCATGAGTACAGTCTAAGTATAGTGTTATACATCCAGAAAGTTGCCCAACACTGCTGATTCTGTATTTTCACTTGTTTATAACTTTAAATTACCAATTCAGAATGGAATTTGCCATGCTGGATGGCTCCTACTACATGTTATATTGATAAACTTTTTCAGATGTGAATGAAAACAGTTCAACAATTATTCAGAACAAAAATTAAGAGACTAGAAGGGGAAAAATTTTGCTTACATTTCTAACTACCTTGTAGTTGAACAAGTGCTGTCATTGCAGCCTGCAAAACTCAGCCCACAGGCTCACAGAAAAAGCTTTGTGCCATGGTACAAGTTTTGCTGTTCCTTTTGGGAACATGGAAAAAAATGGAAGGGGAAAAACACAGTCAGGTCTGACAGAAATATGAGCTTTGCCATTACTCATAGAGGGTGGAAGGAATTTGTTTAAGTTGCGCATACTCTGCCATGTACACCCATGGAGATTACCCTGCTGCATTTATCCCCAGGATCTCAGCAACGCTTTCTTTGCACATGGCATTTCATTAAGGAAAGCCAAGCACACAAGCAGAGCAGAAAGCTCCTTTTTTGTCCCCCTCAGCACCTCCATCATTCAGACCGAGTAAAAGGAAGGAAAAAATAAAAAAGCCAAGTAGTGCAAATGAAACGTGAGCCAAAGAGCTGAGACCACACAAAAGCAAGAGCTAGCACCAGCTGAGCCGAGAACAGGCTAGAACATACACGTGCCGAGCAGCACTGCATGGGGGAACAAACAGGACGCCAAATGGAAAACTGTTTGGCGGAGCTGGAAGAGAAACTGCAATCTGCCACACACTCCAAGGTCTGCTTTGCACCAAGAAACGGGCAGGCAGGCAAAAGACACTGACTGTAACAGAGGTCCTTGAAGGGTCAGGACTCAAAGGGGGATATACCAGATTCTGGGGAGTTGAACTAGCTTCCAGAATTACTGTGTCACAGATGACAAGTCACTCAAGACAAATCCTTCAAAAGGATGGATGTACTGTGCCAAATTATGTCAAGAACTGTGAAGCAATCAAGACTTGTCATATCTTATTTGTT
Organism: Forpus xanthops; assembly: GCA_032466535.1. Taxonomy (NCBI): domain Eukaryota; kingdom Metazoa; phylum Chordata; class Aves; order Psittaciformes; family Psittacidae; genus Forpus; species Forpus xanthops. Next base: position 51,036 of record JASSUY010028836.1, read on the forward strand.
CCAAGATTTGAGTTGCACCTGTGTAAACACAGACTCCCAAAACTTACATAAGAAGCTGCCCTGTCCCCAAGCATCCAATATTTTTGTCCAGCACATTACCTACTACAGCTTAGAAAGCTTTTATTTCCATCTGATAACATGAGAGGTGAGATAACTTCAGGATAAAATCCAGTTCTGTGCCTAAAGATTTGGGAATATAGTTCAGAAGTCTCCAGAGAGGAGTGATTCTTCTGAAATAAAGCAGCGCCATGCTTTGCATTATCAATTGTTCTACGCTAGGAAATAGATGCCAACCAAGAACAGCATCCTGCTGCGCTGAGCACTATTCAAAGTAATAGAACAACAGTAAAGCACTCATAATAATTTAAAGGTGCTCGTAATACTTTAAAGTAAGGTAAAAAGGATGATTCATATAGGACTTCAGAAAGGGTTCTGAAAAAGGTGTGGAAATTATCAGTTTTTTATCATTATTAATCTAGTTTTTGAAAAAGAAATGTACTAAGAAGTGGACAAATTACAAGAGTCACCTTGACCAAACACAATAACCTTGGTGAAACAAAACATAAAGCTGTTTATGACTGCAAAACAGTGTGTTGTGCTGCTGCTTTATAGTACCTGCCTTCAGTGGACTCCACAAAGGAAATTTTGCAGCCCCAAAGATGATGTAGTCTGTATGTGCTGGGGTAACTGACATCCAAGTCTGCACATTTCTTCCTGATACAGTATCTGGGGAAGTCCTTAAGAACAGCATACATTGCCCAAGATAAGCGTTTACAGCTGGCTCCACAGTAAGACTGTTTCCATACAAAATTAGGCTCCCAAACTCAACATAATAACATGCAAAGTGGTACTGTTTGCCATGGAACTGCAGGGCAGCTCATACCACTAACTAGCCGCTGCTTGCAACTGCTGGCCCAGGACCACAGCCAGCAGGGTGGCCAGCTGTCCAGTGCTGACTGTGGCCTCAGGCAGGGAAAACCTGAAACTCCCCAGTGTTCCTGTTTCTAGACAAAGCAGGTCTGGAAAGCAGCAGTGAGAAATAACTTATAGAGGAAGAACGTGGCAGTAGGCAAGGGTGCGCACTACAGGATCAGCTGAAGATGCTGAAAGAAGCCCAACGACAGTTGACAGCACAATCTGATCACTTATTCCTGGGAAGAATTCAATTTAAAACACAAATAAGACAAAACAGACTGGTCACCAATATATTGCAAGCTGAATAACTGTTATGCATAGGAATTATGACAGACACTGGAGTTTAAGACATTCGTTTTTTGTTCATACATAACAAACAAACATGAAGTCTGTAGCATCAGATTAAAACAGGTAAACAGCCAGAGATCTACTAAACCCTGCTCGACTTGTACTGCTGTGAGTTTTGCCCAACAGGCCTGCAAAGGCAACAGGATACTTGAAGAAGCTGATCTGATATTCTGGTAAGAAGCAAGGCTGGAAATTCCATGAGCAGTAAAAGGCAAACTGCAGAGCCCTTCCCTCTTCAGGGTTTAAGTGTTGAACTTTTTAAGTGCAATGAAGAGGTTCTGTTACTCTTTTGAGTTCTTTTATAGAAACGCAAGGGAAAGTGAGTGGAAATAAGAAATTCCCATTTGTAAAAGTCCATATTAAAGACATTAATGCTGTTTCTACCATCTCAAAGAATACACCACTTGGGGATAAACTATTTTTAGGATCAATTACTATTGATATGGAACAGTATACAAATTTCGTAAGTCTCCACTGCTTAAGTGGAAGAGAGTTGCACGCACATGCTGCATAAACCCTCCCAGCAATTTTTAGTATGCTCACAAGAGCAGGCAGCCAAGAGTTTTAGTCTATCAGAGATGAATTGAGGGTAACACTGCAGCAGATTCCACTAACATTTGCTTGCCTAGTGGGAAGGGCAGAGGGAAGAGCACTTCACACACTGCAAGTTTGGGACTGAAAGGAATTCCGTGTTTTAAAGGAAGATGATCATTCTGAAAAGAGACAGAATGAAAACAGCTATTATGACTACATTCAGATAAACACATGGCCTAGAAAAAAATGAGTATTTCATACACTTACTCATGGTCAATGAATTAATGTCCTACTTATTTGTGTTCTGAAAAAAATGCCTTAAGAAATTATTCTAACAAAAAAGGTCTTAGGGTTTGGGCTGCTTCCTTGTACTTCAGGCAACATGTGATTACCAAAATACTTTATTAGTTTATGATCCTCTGATTTTAATAGGAGCTCTGTTACTAATGTGAATGAATCAGACTTAAAAAAGGTGAACTAAACCAACAGTGACAAAACTTGCAATGTCTTTGTATTAAACCTTTGAAAACACCAACATGACAAGTAGTCACTGAAACACACCATCACCACCACAAAACCCTAATTCACTGGCACTGATCCTTCAGAGCTCCTCATGGAGTGTGCCATTAAGGAGCTCAAAGGCTGAAAAGTAACAAGCTTCCCAACCAGATTCAGAACCCTTTCTTGCAAGTTTTCTTTTCATGCTTCACAGAGATTTCATACCTTTTAATTTAAAGATACTTTAATTCTCCATGTTTCACAAGTCCAGGTGGCTTCATTTACTTGTTGTTTTAGTGTTCAGTCTGCCTTTATTGAAATTAAGAACCTTAATTAAAAAGTATTTAAATTTAGCTGAATCATCTCACAATTGTTCATCTAATTCCAAAGGTATTTTCAAAATTTAAAGCTGCATCATTTTTTGTTAATTCAGTGGCCAAAGAAGAAAGTTATCACTCCTGAGTATGATTATGTGCTACTATTATTAGTAGCATTAGCTCCCCAAACAACTTACCGGGACTTAGTCTCTCCCATGACTAGTAACATACGTATTACCTTTCCCAACATAAGAAAACCATGCTCTTCCAAACTTATTCTAGCCTCAGACTTCTTACTTCATGCTATTCCTCTTCGTACTCCAGCATGCCATTCACCTGCACACCTATCTGTCCTTATTCTTGCCAGATCTGAGAAACAGAGGTCCTTCAACACCCACTTTGGGTCACAAAGCTATCCCACCAATTTTTTGTTACCAGTATAATAGATTTTTTACATCCTACACCAGTAGTTCTTGTTCCTCTGGTTTGCTGGCTACACTCCTTGCATTACTGCAAATATCCCAGTTCTTTCATAAACACCACACCCAGCTTTCTGGCTGCTTCATCAAGCACAGCCTTTTTACCAATTACTTATCTAATTACTCTTCTCATCAAGTAGACTACTTTCCTTCTCTATGCTGTCCATCATTTTCTCCCCTAGTATTCTTTACATATATTATTCTCCTCTTCCTGCATACAGACATGACAATGAATCAAAGCTTCCTTACACGTCTCCTTTCATTTCTTAAAGTTCTTCTTACCATGTGAGGCCAGCCAGCCCAGTGAGACCTACACCCCAAACACAAAAGTAAGGCCTATCTACTGAGAAATGTTACTTTCATAAAAATCCCTTTCCTAGCCATATACCAAACATTCTTTGTAACTCCAGTCCTTGGGTCAACATCACCCTGTTGCACCCTCCAGGCAACAACTTAAATTGCTGACCAATACACTAGGCAACAAGAGAAGATAGAAATACTGTTCTGTACTAAAGTAAATGTTCCCATACTCCCACAAGTGAAGACTTCAGTGCTTTTTGAGTAAATTGGAACATGACTCTGCTTTCCTCTAGCCACTGTCTTCCATTAACCTCCAGAATTTTACTAGGTCCATATTTTTTCCCATTTTGCCAAAGTTAAAGAAGTGAGAAAATAACAGCACAACTCTAAAGGCATTTTTCTTCAGGACATCCATACTGTAAAGAATATCCTTAAGCAAGATATCAATGGCACAGCTTATTTTTTGATGTCAGAAGAAACTACCAACAGCTTTTTCTCCCATGCTGTGAATACATGCAGCCACACAAACTAGGCAAAAGCTTTTCAGAAGACAGCATTGAACACATTCTTTCAATTACTTGTGTGTAGCACACACTGGGGAGATGGCTAACTATAGCACAGCTTCAAAGTCTGGGTGTTAGATTTATTTCTCTAATTCCACTAGAAAACATATACATTTAGAAGAGCTCACTCCTGTAAAATACTGATGTTACTATTTTGTAGCACCTCTCTAAAATAGCTCAAAACTCAGAATGATGACAGATTGCATGCTGTGATGACACCTGCAAAGTTGATGCAATTCTCTCCCAAGCAAATTAAGTAGTTTAGTGGCAAAGAACTTCTTAAAACAATTGCTGGATGTTATCTAGTAACACTGTAGAGAAAAATTTTAAGACACACAATAAGAGATTCACTGGCCTGTTTGTGAAGAACAAATGAAAAGGTTCAAAATTGTCATTACATATATTCACAAACAAAAACTTCTATTTGCCTTTTTTAAGACATCTCAGTATCCAGTTGCTTCAGCAGAAAACCACTGCTGGTGACAGGCTTCTGAAAGCATATGATCACAGAAGTTGATGAAGAGTTAATACACCAGCTTGTCTGGCAGAACAAAATTCATCACTGAAGCACAAAAATCAGAATAGGCAACAATAAAACAAGCTCTCTACCGAAGTCCAACAGTGTCACCCAGTTTGAGTGATATACAACCAAAACAGTAAATCAGAATTTAACCACAGGCTTATGTGTCATTTTTCATTTAATCACGATTTTTTCCTTGCCATGAAAGTCTCTTTTTAAGACTACAAACTCATCATCTCCAGGATACCTACTCAGACTGTAAGAATGGAAGCAAAAAAAAGAAGACAATTCAGAGTTTGTTAGCAATGAGTACAGTTCCATCAATCTATCACCACTACCAAATAAAAATAAGCAAACGACCTTAAAGAGTCAGCATACTGCTGCAAAACAGGCTGACACTGGGATGAGCAGTATTCTCAGATTTACTTACCTGGACAGTCAACTTCATCACTCTCGTCCTCACAGGTGGGCCACCCATCACACTGCCAATTTGAAGGGATGCACTGGATAGTACCACTCCGACACGCAAACTGCCCCGGGGTGCAGCGGAGCTCTAGGAAAGAAAAATAAAGTTGCGCTTTGTTTGAAGTGTTAACTTACTCATGCAAGTTTTACGTGTACTAATCATCTATCACGGAGCATATCACTGAATACTGATGGGCAAAACCTCCGGATAACTCAGCCTCTTGAAAAGCTGCTTTGTTTCAGACCACTTCCATGTGTTAAACTATGTGGTTTTAATAATCAGGAGGGACAGCTTCCAGAGCTTGGGAAATAATTCTCTTAAACATCCTTGGTAAAAACTTCCTGATGAGGACACCATGTGAGCAGCTATCACCACTGTTACCCATTTACTTCTTGTGGGGCACTGAGGACTGCTTATTCACTTTTCTCAGAACCAAAGTTCAACAGAAATATGCTATGGTAGTTAAGAGCTGGATCACACAGTATATCCAGACCCCTATTTCCATTCCAGTCACTATGTACAGCAGGACCCACTAGACTCATGCAAACATCCAGCCTGATTCAGAGCAGTTTCATAGACCTATTTGTAAACAATTTCTATAGCCATGAATCTGCTTTCACTTTCTACCTTAAGCTCTTCTGTAGCACTTCTCTATGCAAACATATCCTTCACAAGAAACTGTCAATATCTGCAAACATTTAGTTCCTGCTTCTGTAAGAGTGCTGCCTACTTGCCATCATTATACTGTCAGACCTAATTAGCATTATAAAAAGTGCAATTTTCTACATAGCTTTTTCATATCAATTCCATCTATCAAACGCCAGCACCTAATAATACAGCTTCGTTTTGTGTCCCTCAAAACATTTTGCAGGAGGGAAAAAAAAAAAGCCATAATCTGGCTATACAGTGAACAATGACAGGTCTGCATGCCCCCATTAGCATCCATAGGTTCACTTCTGCACCAGACCATCACTGCCCATGTTCCTGCTGGATGGTGGTTGTGACAATTTCAAAACCAACATTTTTTGAACGATTTTGCATGTTTTCCTCTCAGCAAGCTACAATAAACCCAGGTAACCCATGTCTAAAGAATGACCACCTTATGGGGAGGTGATTGTGAAAGATCAAGTAGTTAACTGTTTGCAGGGAGAAATTTAACACACTAGCATGTATTCTCTCGTCCACAGTATGCAACCTAAAAGCAGCTGTAACTGCAATTGTTACCTTCTTGAAACACACATTTAAGCTAAATCAAGACAGAGGTCACATTTACATGTTCAGACAACACGACGAGGCATAATAAAACCAGTCATCATGCACACTCAATAAAAGCTGTACCTGTACACCTAGTAATTGGTACAGGATATTGATAATAGGCTTCAAATTTGATGTTAGACTAAGATTCAGTTGCAGTACTGGTTTCTCTGCAAAGGACAGACCTGCTCTTCTAGAAAAATAAAAGCGGGCACATCCTCTTAGCAACCACCTACTCAGAGCAAACATCCAGGTCACAAAATGGCTAAGAACTCACACAGACCTGCCAGACTACTCACAGCAAGACAACCCTGTTAGAGCTTTACTCAGTCCAAAGAGCTAAGAGAGAAAATAATAATAATAATAAATAATAAAATAACCTATCACCTTAGGTCACAATAATTCCCTCTCCCTGAAGCAGAACTGAAGTTATTTCTTTAGCCCAAAGAGGAAAAGGGGGAACAAAACCTGTTATTCCCCCCTGATTAGGGGAATAAAAGGTTAAGCTTCACTTGCCCAATGTGGCAGAAGAGGAAAATTTAGAATCTACATCTAAATTGGGGGGGGGGGGCGCACCAAACAAACTCAAACACACACAAAACCTCCAGCTGAAATTAAAACTATTCCAATTTGAAGCTCACAGAAAGCACTAAGTCTTCAGTAAATCACTGCGGCTTCTTTCACCACTTTTGTGCTATGTCAGCACCCAGCGGAAGACTTCTTAGCGAGTTCAATCATTGCAGTTCCAAGTACAGAATTTACACTGGAGACTGTGGTAAATATTTTAACACATGAAAGACTATTCTGAGCCCAGCTCCACTTTTCTACTGCTGCATCCCCCTGTAGTTATGGGCAAAATTCAATTCAAAATTCAGTACTTTAAATAAACTCTTAATTTCTTTACTGCTTGATTGTAATGGAAGTCACACACACACCCTTGTGAAGAAAGCTGTTTTGCAGCCCTCTTGGTTTCACCAGGAAAGCACAGGTCAACATGCACATGGGAAAACCAGTATACTTTTGTCTCTACAATTTCATACTCATTATTACTGTTTAATGTACAATTACATACAACTGGTTCAGATAAAAGGATGACTCCATCCCAATATTATGGGCATTAAAAAAATGCCAGTTACATGCCGTAATGTCATTACTTCCTGTGTTACAGACACTCCTCTCTGAAGAATGTGGATACATGGAAGAGTAGAAAACATTTCTATTAAAACACTACTCAAACCTGCTGAACAATCGTTCCCAATGGAAACCATGCTATGTCAGATGCACTAATTATTTCAGACCAAGGAACACAGACTGCTATGCAATACTACTGGGGGGGGGGGGGGGAA
>JASSUY010028836.1:58585-77753 GCA_032466535.1 Forpus xanthops
CCCCCCCCCCCCAAGAAGAGGGCAAGTGGCACAGAAAGAAATACTGCAGAATTCAAATCTCCATTTTCTGCAAACACTGCCAATAACAGCTCCTGAGCTACCCTAAACCAGGGCCCATGTTCCCATGTCTTAATGAACTATATAAATCCTGCGCAGTTTCAGAGAGTTTCATCTGAATTGCTTTGCTCTGACTTGATGACTATTGTGGGTTAGCACAAAGAGGAACAAGATGCAATCATCTGAGAAACGCTAAGTGCTCCTCTTGAGCTCAGGGTGGGTTTGGATATAACTGATGGCCTCCTTGAGGACTCATGCTTAACATCAGCAGTTTCAGAAACCTCTTGCCACTGATGCAAGGCAGGTTTTTTTTCCACTAAGGCCCCACCATACCCATACTGGTGACCATCACCCAGACCAGATACAGCAACGGGTGGGAAGGTCAGCAGCATGGGCAGCAGTGCAGGCAGCAGAGCACCACCCTCTCAGCCAATGTGTGCCACACAGCCCCGCACACCAGACTCAAGACTCCCACAGCACATCAGCTAGTCAGGGCAGGAGCCTTCAGACGTAAAATACATACATAAAAATAGACAGAAGCCTATAATGAACATATTTGGCCAAGGAACGGAGAAATTTGGGAGAGGTGAGGATGCACAGAATAGGTGCTAGTCTCCACAACCTTGTCAAGCCCTTCATTTCAGTAATCTGTTTTTAAGTCTAAACAGCAGAAGCATTAAAACATTTCAAGCCTGCCTCTCTGCCCTAACCATTCTATGATTGTACCACAGAAAAAGCAAGTGATGGCATCGGCAGCAGAACATAATGCATGAAGATGTACAAACAGAGGTGAACAGCAGCACAACACAGTGTAACCATGCATCTTTCATGCAAGTGATCACTTAACAGATGATCAGACTTTGTTCTTTCCAGGAGTGTGGTAAATAAAAAAAGGTTCCTTTATCCATACAGGATCCCAGTTCTTCAAAAGAACAGCAAAGTTCCAAGAACACCAGTCCCTGTTTCATCCCTAAAGCCAGTTATCCCACACTGTTCATAGCTATTGGTGGTAACTTACAGCAAAAGCAGATGAGGAAGAAAACATCTTAACCTTTCACCTCCTAGCAGCACTAAAACCACACATTTTCCACCAGCTGTTAAAGATAAAACATTTTGTATTTTCAAACTTGTTAGGAAATACGGAATGGCACAGGTTCAGCTATAAGCCAGCAGCTGTGGGAGCAAAGGCACTGATACAGCATTAGCTAACGGCATCAACAACCGCCTAGAAGTAGAAAAAAATCGAAATGCAGCCACCTCCAGCATTCATGTACGATGTGACAAGTTACATCAGCACTATTATGATTCACATAAGAGATTCTAACATAAAAGGCTTCTTTTTCTTTCAAGGATCAGATGCAGCCATAGCTGTGCTACAACACAAAATTTAGGATGCTGAGAATTTATTTTAAAGCAATTAAATTCATCTGGCATATGCTAGAAAGATGGGAGACAATTAAAACATTGGAAATAGAAGCAGTTGTAGTTTTTGCACTATATGCAGTATAAACTTACAAAACATCACAAAGTTCAAGCAGTCCGAGAACATGAAAACACTTCAAGTGGTGGTGTCATTATAGCCTCTTCACTTCAGCATCTCAAAGCACTTGTACAATGTTAACCCTCAACAACCTTGTCAACCACTGCATCCTTCTGCTAGTGGTTACAAGGAAGTACAGAAAAATTATACAGCTTGCCAAAGGCTACAGATAAGACTATGAGCAGAAGTCAGCTGGACTGACTGCTGCTTCCACGTCTTCATGACAACACTGTGTTTCTTGCCAAAAATCCAAGGAACCTCCTGGTTCACCAGCACACCCCTACCCGAAGGAATGTCGGCCTGTCAGGAGTATCAACAATTCACAACAACCCATTCTCTGCTAACAGTCTGCCTGTTCTCTCTAGCAACAGTTTATTAAGAGCTATGAATTGGCCAGAGACAGCAAGAAACTCCTTAACTTTATGTATAAAGAGAAGAAGAAAAACTGAAATCAGGTTCAGACCATACACCATCTCTACAACCTTAATATATAACCAAAGATAAAACTTACTGTCAAGTGAAGACCCAAACCACCCAATACCAATCTGCTGGGACACATTATTAGGTAACATAATCTGCCACAAGCCACTCACCTGAAAGAAGTTTTGCCATAGCTACATGTGGACCTGTAATTTGAAATTTGAAAGAAATCTTACAAAACAGTTGGAAGCACCAAAAATGACTGGTAAGATTATAAATACATTTAAAGTGTGCCGTACAAACAAGAAATCCTCATTATTATTTTTCTAAGTTAGTGATGAAACAGACAAGATTTTTCCCTAATAGAGAAATTCAGGTTTCATACAGGGAAAAAAAAAAAAAAACAAGTTTGAGGTTGTTGCTTAGATCCTTACAGAAAGCTCTCCTTCCAGACATTTTCCCAATTACATGTTGAATGCCAGGTGTTTCACAGCACTCATCATGTATTTCAACATAGGGCTCAAACAGCTTTTTAAGCTTTCTTTAGAGCATGCTAATTTCCAGATTTTCTGCTAAGCACTCAAAACAGACATTTACTAGAAGCATTATCCACAGGAAGGACTTCATGACAGATGCATAAAATACACACACACACACCCTGCTTTAATTTTCAGCCAGCTTCACATGTTTCCTAAAACAAACACATTTTTGCCATTATAAACCGATCCAGGAAGCTCTTTCAGGTTCAATCATCTCTTGTAATCTTTCCGTGTAACTGAGAACATTTTCCTTCTGGAGCCCGAGCACTGGGAAGCCACAGTGCATCCTTCCGGCAGATGCACGCTTGGTCAGCACACTGCTTGGCCATTACAGTACCTGCAACCTGCATTTTCTGCTTCATTTTAAGTCTTTCCAAGATGCATTTGTATTAGGACACCTCCTGCTTTTATTTACACTGGAACTAATTTCTTATTCATCTTCCACTCTTTTACTGTAAAAGATAAGGAGTAATTAGTCACTCAAATAAACCGCTTTATTTAAAAGAAAGGCAGGGAGGATCTATATCCAGTACCTGAGACTACTTTTCAACACGGTCAACCTCATTTTAGAACTTCCCAATATCAAATCAAAATTGTTACAGGCACATGAGGCAAAGTGTTGATTCAATACAAGTTCACCTTGCTAGTTCAGTTTCCTGAATGAATTTGATCAGTTGGCTTTGAAATAGCAAGCTTTAGATCAAATTAAGTTATCGCCTGTCTACATTAAGTCAGATCAGCTACAGTTTGTCCCCCACAACCAGAAAGCCTGCACGGTCCAACTAATTCAGCAGAAATATAACTGTACTGAGCTGGAATCAATTAATGTGGAATTTGACTATCTACTAGTTGTCTGCCAATGAAGCTAAAACATCTACTAACATATTACAGTTTTCAAATATTAGCTCTAACAGAAGATATTTTCCTATATGATGGGTTTACACACATTTCCTCAGAGGCAAAGCAGTTCATTTCAGCCCTGTGCTACCTACCAGAACCTGCCCTGTGAACACAGCTGGAACCTTCACTTCTGTACCATAGGAAAAGCCTTGGTTACCAACCAGAGTCACAGCTCTGACCATGAAAACCTGTACCAGGCCACACCACCACAGGGGTAGGAGAAGCTACAGAGGTGAAAATAGGTCTTGGGAACGAGAAAAAACCAGCAAGCTCCAAAAATGTCTGCAAGTGAGGGAAACCAACTGCGCATGGACCTCAAAAAGCACTCATCTAATCTACAAGCACCATTTACTCATCAGAACACTTCTGCAAAGACAAGCCTGTGGGTAAATGAGAATGCTTTGATACTGTCTGCACAGGACTATTTATCCTCCTTCAGTTTAAGATGGATGTAAAAGTAACTCAGCCTGAAGAAATGCTACATCCAATAGAAATGCCAGAGGTCCTGTCTCAGGGACATATACTGAACATCTCCTGTACAGCAACAGGTGAACACGAAGTTCTCAAAATCCAAATTTCAACCTTGTATTTTCAAGAAACTGAAGTCCACCATTACAAGAACCAGTACAAAAAGGAACAGTAAAAAAAACAAATCTCACCTAAAGCAGAAATGACCAATGCTCTTAACTCTGACATATAAACCACTAGCAGCACAAAAACCTTGATGACTTGACAATTCACAATTTAAGAGGTAGAAATGAGGAGCCAGGAGTCTAAATTAAAGGCTCCAAGATTATAAGTCTCAGTTCAGGAGAGTGCTTTGATACAGAGATTAAATTCAGTGACTGCAATCTCTAATTATGAAAGTTTCAGTTCTTCTAGTTGCAATGACTAAATCTCTCTTTATTAAAGAGATTCACTAGTCAGTAAAGTCTGATACTTTAAGAAATTCTTTTGGTAGCTAAACCTACAGATGCATGTTGGCTTCAGCATTTACACAGCAACTGTAGATCTGAAACTATTTCAGCTTCCAGTACAAAGAAATGCCACTTTTCATTTGTTACACTAATTGTTTGTTCTTGTCTGCTGAGCTTCATTTGTATGGAAATTGAAATTTGATTAAACGTACAAACCCAGTATTTAATGTTATTTCACTTGTAAGCTATTACTCTGAAATGCAAGTATTGGAAAAGATAAGCTTGAAGTACATGCTTTGGGTTTGTATGTAAGGTTGTAATGAATAGTAGCAGTTTTGTGTATACCTCACACATAGCTCACTTACTTTGGTCACATTTCTCAAGGCTGGGTCTGGTACGTCCTCTAGCTCAATTTTTATCTACAGAGTGATGGAAAACAAAAGACAACAATACTTCCTGCTTTCTCAGTGTAAGGCACTCATTGACTCAAAGCAGACAAACCATCTTGTAAGAGAATCTCTGTTCCAATTTCAGAGACAATTACAGCTAACAGAAGCTGATTTACACGATAAAAAATCCTCAGACTACAACTGTTAAGACCAGTAACTCTTCTTACTCAAATTTTAACTTGTCCAAAAGTTCTTTCTTATATTAACATTAAACCTACAGAAGGGCCTGTACCTACATGTTGCACTATCGTTTCACATTTAGCACAAGTTTACCAAAAGTGAAAACTGCCTTTATCTTAAATCATTGTTTCTATATAACCTAATCCATTCTAAACTGGATGAGCATGATCAGCTCCTAGCACCTTCAGCAAAAAGCCTAACCCCCTAAATCCTTGGCTCCTGGAGATTTTGCACAACATCAGTGCTCAACAAATGCCTCAAAACATAACAACAACAAAAGGAACACCACACCCATCACCATCACACAAACACATACACCTCCATATCTAATGTTTATGCTCAAGCGGAAGTATAAACACAAACAATATTTCTCTAGACTAGTATTTAATTCCCAATACAATACCACAATGTTTTTCTCCATTTAATACTCAGCACATTCATGTAAAACCCTATCCTTAATCCAGTCCTCTGCACTTGAAAAGCAGCTTTCATAACTGGGACTCATCTCAAGTGCACAGGTGAAGCTCACCAGAGCAGGTACCATATCCTGAAACTCCTGAAAACCTGCCGGTTTGTGAAGAGCACTGCAGTCCTGCCCAGTCTCTGCCCATGTTGCCCACAAGTCAGCTGCTGAACAGTGTTCAGTGACAGAGAAGCTGGCTGCTTGAGGATGTTCTGACACATCTTTAAGCAGGTTTTGTTTTTAACCTGTCTATGAGGTATCACCAATCCCACACAAAGGCTCTGCTCTCAGGCAAGTGGAGCTGTACCTGAATGGTATTTCCCTTCAGCTCCAGATCGCAGGGTTTCTCTATCTATTAATCTCCCACAGGTTTCTTCACATCACTTGCTGCATCTTACTTCCATTACATGGTTTTAAATTTATCCTTACCTCACCCACCACCGCATTCAGTGTGGCAGAGTACATACAGTACTTGATAATAAAGCCACAGTAGGTGAAAAACAAACTATGATAACACCACCTTATTTTCAGAGTATTTGTGAGGTTCACAAATCACCAGACAATTATCCATTCAACAGGTGAATTTCATTAAAGTTTCTCAATAAAACTGGTTGTTTACAGTTCTTCAAATTAAAAGCCTATAGATTAATTAAAATTAAAAACCTACAAAAGCTATAGAAGAACAGAGCACTCCATTTTTGTGTTCAGATACAATGCTCAGCCATTCATCTGTGCCACTGCAAATGTGCCTAAGCACAACCCTTAGGTCATGTAGCTCTGGTTCATCATGACCTGAGTCTGCGCAGGAGGGTATGAAAGCACAATGGCACACAGCACGAAGCCCAGGAAAATAAAAACTGGGCCTCCACGCTACGCATATAGCCAAATACAACCCACATCCATGCTCAAATTTAATTCCAGCTCCCGAAAATTAGAGACTCCGAAGTTATAATCCTATTTAGTAGGAAAACATCAGCTCCAAAAATAGATAAATGTTAGAAGCATTGGCATTTTTTGCATAACCTCAGCATGCAGTGTCATGAAGCAACCAAACTTGTGACAGCATTCCAGCTAAAAACTGTAAATCCTTAATGAATAACTCTAATGAACATTCTGTATTACTCAGTGTTCTGTCATAGCAAATTATGTTAGATGATTTTAACATCCATCAAGAGATTTTACAGCACAATGAGGAACAGTAGTGGTCTCCTTATCATTACCCCCTCATATATGTTCTTTGTGTACCCTGCTCTCTGAACTGGAAGACAGGGACAGAGAGCAGAATTAAGCTCCTCTAGTCCAAGGGTACATGGTCAGTGACCTGCTACACCACTTCCACACACACAGGTCTATAGGGGCAAATGGGATCCACGTGAAGGTACAAAGGCAGAAGTGCTCACCAAGCCTCTTCCCACCTAACCAGGGAGGTATCAGTTGGCTGGAGGCTAGCAAATGTGACACCCATCTACACAAGTGGCTGGAAGGAAGATCCAGGGAAATACAAGGCTGTCAGTCTGCACTTGGTGCTAGGAAAGCTTATGGAGCAGATCTTTCAGAGTGCCATCATCCATCACGTGCAGGACAACCAGGTGATCAGGCACAGTCAGCATGAATCTATGAAAGGCAAGCCCTGCTTGACTAACCCGATCTCCTTCTCTGATGTGACCCACACAGTGGGATGAGGGAAGGGCTGTGGATGTTGTCTACCTGGACTTTAGTAAAGCCTTTGATGTCATTTCCATAGCACTCTCCTGGAGAAACTGGCTGCTCATGGCTTGGACAGGAGCACTGTTTCCTGGATAAAAACCTGGCTGGATGGCTGAGCCCAAAGAGTGATAATGATTGAAGTGAAACACGGTGGCTGGTCACAAGTGGTGCTCCACAGAGCTCAGTAATGGGGCCAGTTTTGTTTCTCAATGATCTGAATGAGGGGAACAAGAGCACCCTCAGTAAATTCACAGATGACACCAAGTTGGGTGGGAATGTTGAAGAGGCTTAGGGAAGAGCGGCTGGAAAACTGCCGGGTGGAAAAGGACCTGGGGGCGTAAGCTGGCATCTGAGTATGAGCCAGCGTGTGCCCAGCTGGGCAAGAAGGCCAACATCCTGGCTTCTATCAGCAACAGTGTGGCCAGCAGGGCTAGGGAGTTGATCATTCCCCTGGTGCTTGGCACTGGTGAGGCTGCACCTTGAACACTGTGTTCAGTTCTGGGCCCCTTGCTACAAGCCAGACACTGAGGTGCTGGAGACTGTCCAAAGAAGGGCAACAAAGCTGGCAAAAGGTCTGGAGAACAAGACCTATGAGGAATGGATGAGGGAATTGGGGTTGTTTAAACTGGAGAAAAGGAGGCTCAGAGGGTCCTTACCGCTCTCTACAACTACCTGAAAGGAGGGTGTAGCAAGGTGGGTGCTGGTCTCCCAAGTAGCAAGCGATAGGACAAGAGGAAATGGCCTCAAGTTGTGCCAGAAGAGGTTTAGGGTGTTAGGATATTAGGGAAATATTCTTCATGAGAAGGGTTGTCAAGCATTGGAACAGGCTGCCCAGGGAAGTGGTTGGACTGCCATCTCTGGAGGTATTTAAAAGATTCATAGTTGTGGAGCACAGGGTTTAGTGGTAGACTTAGCAATGTTGGGTTAACAGGTGGACTTAAGGATCTTAAAGATGTTTTACAGCCTAAATGATTCAAAAATTCTATTCAATATTATACCTCACCCTGCACAAGCTTGGAACTGACTCAGTTTCCCCTTGCTCACAAGTGTCATTCACTGCAATTCATAGTCTCTTCTTCCAGAAGCCAGACTCAATGTCAGTAAGGATGGGAAACTAAAAAAAAAAAAATCAAAAATAATCAAAATAGCAACAAAACCCAGCTACAAGAGCACAAGAGACCCTGCATTCAGCCAGAGGAACATCATCAGAGCTTCGTGAATGGGAACCCTGGCTACGATTTCCTAAGACTTAGAAAATACAGACTGTGCTTTATGAATGTGGACACTTACTGCTAAGACCAGAACAGGAAAAAACAAAAAATCTATTTCCTGATTCTTCAGTACTGCTAAAACCAAACAGAAAACAAAACTTGCTCCTTGCTAAACTGAAAAAAATATTGTGAATTAGGCAACGCAGCATTCCAGACTGAAAACCAGTTTATTTTCATAGCAGTGATGATACCAGCTAAGCAACTGGCTTGCATTTTTTTTTCCACCCTAGGAAACTGTGTGTTATGATAGTAAGTAAACAGGCAGAAGGGAAAAGCAAAATACAGCAGTATAGTACAAAGAAAACCAAAGCCATGGGTACAGACAACCCTTTAGTACAACATGAAATCAAAGCCTGCACTGTAGGCTCTACACTAACAACCTTGTTCAGGACTTCAGATGTTTTGTACAGCTTTGGGTGGGACTTCAGTTTTTAGTACAACAGTAACAAGTGACCTAAACATGAGCAACACCAAATTTTTGACCCTAAAGAAAGCCTGATCCGTAAGTGGATCAGCCAAAGTGCCTAACCCCCCTTCACAATTGAATTCACCACGTTTCCAGCTGGACAGAAGTCAAGACCAGAAAAATACAATCTGCAAGTCTTGGAAAGCCTAGAGCCAGCACAGGGGAAGAAGACCACGACCACCTTGAACTTCAGAGGCCAGGACCCTCCCAAGTGTTCTCACTGTTCAGCAGTTGCCTGCCCACCAGCACATCCATACGTCGTGCTGTCACCACAGTGGGGTGGCTTCCCAGCTGGCAGCGGAGAGGAGTGACGAGATGGGGATCCAAACCCTTGCATGAGACCTGGGAGGACTCTCAGCCTCCTCGTGCCAGAGGAGACAGAGAGGACATTGGAAGACACAGTCTTACTACATCAATGGTGTCAGGCAAAGGTACTGCAGCAGAGGCTGTATAGAGACATAGCCCTTAGGTTTCACCAGACCCCACTACTTATGAAACATGTTCATGGGCACTAAGAAAACAGCACTGCTCCTCACACAGAATTTAAATACAGTCACGCACACAACATATTAATTCTCCCATCAGACGCAGCATCAGAGAAAGCCCATTAAGAACGACATCAGTAACAAAATACCCAGCAAGCCATCAATTCAGTCTAGAAAAGAGCAACACCACTGTTTGTGGTACTTTCACCCCTACAATCTGTATACCCAAGTCAGGACAGATGGATTATCCCACATAGACCACAAGCACTTAAAATACCTGGGTACCTCAGATTAGCTACTACCAGGTTCCATTCTCAATCCTCACCTCAAACCTTTATCTTCTAACCACACCTTCTGTAACACAGTCCTCATACTCCATTGCATCTAAACACTCTAAAACATTCTGTTAATGTACATACATTCTTCTTGCTCATTTGCAGTCCATAAAGCTGGGGTCATTCTGAACAAAGAAAAAGTAAGTTTCTCAGCTCTGTCTTCACAAGTTTTCAGCATTACCTGCACCTCTTTCATCTCGGGAAGCATCTGCAGTGGTCCTCCACCAATACAGTCTCCAGTACACTTCAGAGCCTCCTCTGGGATGTTCAGAACTACACAATGGTGCCAGCACCCCTACAAGGATCAGTGTAGTAATCAGAGTATCTGAATACTAAAACTTTTCCTTTTTTTTTGTAGTTTCTGACAGTCACTACACAAGCTGCTTGTTGGAAAGGTCTAAGTGACTTAAAAGAAACTACCAATAATAGTAATCAAGAAAGTACTTCTCTATCTTATTATCTATCCTATTACCTGACAGCTGCCTACATAAAATGACCGCTGAAAATCTAAGCATGGGAGATAATTCCTTTCCTCTTCCAAAAGGTATTCTCAGGATTAGAAAAGTGCACATCCTATCAAGTCAGTTTGGACAAGTATTCGTCCTTATGCAAAAGAGCTTCACTTAAGAAAGAGCATGGAGGAAAAAGTATTCCCTTTAACCAAATAAACTGCAGGTGGAAAAAAAGTAAGTATCTAAAATCCAACAAATACTTTAGAAACAATCAGAGTTTTCCACAGAGGAAAGTTAAATCCAAAGTTTTACATTAACTACGTTAGTATTTTCTTTAGATCAGGTTTCAACAAGAGTATTCTGATGAAACATGATAAAAGCAATTCAAGAACTGTCAGAGCAATCAAGGCTAATTTGTAGCCACCATTAAACTGAAAGTAGGAATTGCCAGATTTCAGCGCTATTAGCCAGCAAGCCCATTTACTTTCAACAAGACAACGCATGTTCC
Source organism: Forpus xanthops (assembly GCA_032466535.1). Classification (NCBI taxonomy): domain Eukaryota; kingdom Metazoa; phylum Chordata; class Aves; order Psittaciformes; family Psittacidae; genus Forpus; species Forpus xanthops. The sequence goes on from JASSUY010028836.1 coordinate 69,275, forward strand.
TGCTTTGCAGGAAAACACACAACTTAATAATTTTCTCTTTTTCAACAGTATTCAAGCATATCTTTAAACTTTCTGCACATGAGCAATCCAAACAAATCCAATGAAAATACACAGTGTAAGGCCAATATGTATTTGTAAGACCATGCAGAATTAAAACATGAGGAACTGCAAGTCTTTAATACCAAAGAGGTGACAAAAAACTCACCTATGAAACCAGATACTTTTAACGACTCCCCTCCAAAAATTAGTACCATTTCTTAATTACAAAACATGGAAGAGGCTCTCTACAGGGCCCTAAGGAAGGTCATGGTCTTAAACAAAAAAAAAGAGTCTTAACCAAGAATCTAACAATTCAGTGAGACAAGAAACCCGCACATGAACACTATTCAGATGAAGGTCACACTAAAAAGAACATCCTTTTGCTCCCATTTCATTTTCTTCTTCACGTCTTGTACAAGATTTGATAAGCAAGGATCTAAAACACTTAAAAGCAAAAATTTGACATACAGAAATACTCTGACCTCAGATACAGAAAACCTGGTTTATCCTTTGCACAGTAGCTGGTGCAGTGGCTGTCATGTGTTAGAGTAAATGGCTCATGCTTTAATAAGCATTCTCCCCTCAAGTGAATCCCAACGTGGCACAAATGCAGGCACTGGAAGTCACTGCTGTTTGTCCACCCTGTACAAGACAGTGTCCTTTCTTCTTCCATGGTAAAGCAAATACCTGAACAGAAATTTCATCTATCAAACCCCTAACAGTTCTATCAGAAGGCAGCAAATAAAAGTCCAACCCATTTAGGAAAAGCCACTTAATCCTTTAAGATTAATTTGCTCATTCCTTGCACCTTCTAGCAGCTCAAGTACTGCCGGCACTCTTCAGCTTATCAACCAGTTTTTATACCACATGTGCGTCAGGTACTATAACACAAAACTTCATCTTTGCCATTTTATAGCCAAATAAAAAATATTACATTCAACTCCATTATTGCTCAGAAAGACACAGAAGAACGCTCATACACTACAGCATCCTTGAACCATTTCTCTCCAATCTGGTACCACCCGAATTGAGGAGGGAAGATGTTTCTGATTAAGTCTTTGCACTTGGACCTCACTCCTGCAAGACCCTCCATTTTTTTTGTATTTTCCAAGACCTCACAAATAGAGTACATTTATGCTACTGTATTTTAGTCAGTAAAGAGTAATTTAGGTGTAACTAATAATATCACAACGTCAATAGTAAACACAAATGCAATTTTGACCATACCTAGAGTTAAGGAAGTTGTAACATGTTTTAGACGTTTTGCATACACCAGGCAAAATGTTACTTGGGCACAAACTCAAATCAACCAGGTGTTAGAAGCAGGATTATTTGTTTTGAAGTGTATAAAAGAAGACACATTACTTTTGAGTCAGAAGAAACCTTTCTATTTAAACTGCTAAACAAATAAGAGCACAGATGAAACATACAGATAATGAAGGTCAACACTAATTCAGTTTTAAAGCTCTGTACTCTTGCAAAGGTGATGCTTGATACCTATGCTTGCATCACCACATCTACCCTCCCACAGAGGTCTGAGGGCAGAGCTGGGCTGGGAGAGCCAGGCTGGAGATGAACTCTCTCCATACACGTCTAAGGGCTGTGCTCACCCACTTCAAACCTCAGCTGCTGTGGTACTGCCCACTCTGCAGTGCAGATTTAGAGTCAAAACACAAACCAATGGAGGCTTCAGCATTTCAAAGTGACACCTGAAGCTCCCTCAAGAAAATAAAGCTGCAAGGAGCCCAGAACACCCAGCATCATTCTACCACAAACGGCTCTTAATCCCATTTTTCTACTAGCTTTTGTTCCCAAATAATCTCAGCAGGTACCCCAAGTAACTGATCTCAAATGGGAAAGGTACAAAGAAACACAGATGAGGTACATGAAACAGAAGATAACATAAGAAAAGTAGTTACACTAATGAAAACATGACAAAAATCAGTAGGAGCGGGAATATCCCAAGAGCAGTCACCAAAGAGCTAATTCTGCATTCCCACCAACCAAGGTGGCTGACAACTGCCAAGTGCTAATCACAAACAGAAGCTAAATATAATGTTTAAATCAACTTATTTTAATTTACTGGGAAGTTGAATGTTACTTTGTTTAGCAATGGTTAATGAGGCAAATATCAATTTCCACTAAACTTCAAACTGTATTTCTAAATAATCTAAATGCTAGGCTTCAAACACAAATAGTAACTTCCTCAGGAGTTCCATACAGCAAATACCATTAAAATGCTGCTCAGAAACCCCAGAATTAGCAGGCTGACCCTTTAATACGAAGACAAAATTAAAAGTTTCACAGGAAGCCACAAGATGCCAGAGGATTTCACAGTTCTGGAAATGTAGATTAAAGGTTAATCCCAAACTCACGTTTTTAAGCAACTCCATTGCTAGAGTTCTGCTACAGCTGATCAGTGACATCCCAAAAGGAAGTGTGATTTCTCTTCAACTCAGTTCTTTACAAAACCACCACTGGAAGTACTGCAAAGGTGTGAGCCTGCCACACAAGGATCCTGAACAGTACCTGCCCTCCAGAAAGTGGAAAGCCAGGAACAGGCACTGCCTGGCACCAGCTGCACCGATTGGTGCTGAAATACTCACAGGTTCTGGCACTCAAACAGTCCTGGGAAACCGTCAATCTGTTCTTTAGAACTGTAGCATGAGAGGGACACGTGCATGACACTGTACTTAAATAGGAATAATAAGCTGCGACTGCAGAACAAGCAACAGACTGGCAACTAGGCCTACCGAAGGAATCTGGTGCTTGGAGCCTCTATCACAAGAAGTCATTAAAAATGTGCTGTACAAATATCCTTCAGGAATTGCCTAGGTTTACCAGATTTTGTTCTAGGACAGGACAACAGATAACCCAATCTCTTTGTGTTCCTTCAAGCCATAACTTTCTATCAGGCTACACAGGACAAAACATCAGCAAGCCTCTTCCCACCACAGGTTGGACCTTGAGATGACACAGGCAAAGATCAGCAAAGCCTCTCAGGAAGCCTGCCAGTAGCCATGCTCTGCTGCTTTTCCATCTCAAGGACTTCCTTGCTCAGACTACCAGTGCAAGAACCTTTCACACACTTACGTTAAAATACAAAACAAACCGAAGCACCCATGTTAACCCCAGACAGGCAGGAGCAGCAACACTCCAGGGCTGTTTCCAGGTTCTGCTCCAGCTATGTATCAGATACAGAAGTTCAATTCAGGGTAGGCAGACTCTGCACTGCATGACACATATAAGTGTAACAGGAAGTTTTGTTAATCACAAAAGCAGCCGTTTATATGCATCCCATAGAATTAAATGAGAGCTTACAAAAGTTGCATGTAATCACCATGTACAAACCCACAGACCCAGGCATTACTCAAAAAGATGGTCCTACTCTTGCATTACAATTCAACATCAGAACTAGCCCTAATGAAGCTAATTCCAGGGGACAGAATAATTCATTGAAGCCTTGGCAGGTTTTCTGACATTCACTGGGGAACTCTACATCATTCATATTAAGCATCTAAAATTCTTCTCTCTTCAAGCTAGCTATGCCTTCCCCCCTAACTACTGAGAAAGTAGAAGCACTTCCACAGCTGCCTCCTCCTGCTACAGAGAGAGGCTGCAGCAGTTCTCCATCACTGCTGCTGTTCTGGCCTGATCTTCCTCTACTCCCAAACCTACTGCAGGGACAGAGAAGTCACTTGTTTGCAAGTCCCCACATTCTCCCTCTGGTTTATTACTTCTCAGAACCAGAGCAATGCATGCAAACAGTCCTCTGCCTACTGAATCCTTTCTCCTTTACTCTGTAGCAATTGCTAATAGCAAACCCACTTGCACCTCAAAAACTTTGCCTTATAATTAACATCAGGAATTACGCATCTTAAAATACCAGACCTGCTAACAAGGTCTGACACCTGCTGCCTTGCCTCTCTACTACAGTGACAGCAGCAGGAAGAAAGCCTTTTCAAATCCATTTGCAGCTGGTAACAACAGCAAACAGCAGAGCACAGAACACCAGGAAAAGAGAACACTAACAGATACCAGTAGAAGAAGAAAAAAAACACCTAAACCCAGTAGATTAACAAGGGGATGATGGGTAACATAAGACTGGAAGACAGGACAGCCCTACTTGTAGCAGAACTAAGGAGGTGTGATAAAAACCATTCTGTCTGCCCCTGAAACCTAGAAGCCCTCACTTGGGAGTTCAGCTAAAATACAAAGAGAGGCACTGCAGTTAGCAACAACATGGAACCAAGCAAATATTACTCACCACCAGTCTCACTAAAGTAGAGACAGTGAACAAAAAGTAAAATAAGGGCTCCCACTTGCCTAGCAACAAACTCCTTAGGAGCAGAAAATGCTGTGCCCAGGTCACATTTTGATATCTGCATCTCCAACTGAATTAACTGATACAATTCAACTAGCCAAAACAGGCAGGTTAGGTCACAGCTCACTAGTGAAACAATGCTGACTCTCGGTTTGTTTAGACTTTGACTCCAGGAGTTCCCCCTTGCATTTAAGGCCTACAACATTTAACTAGGCGACAAGGAAGGACCTGGTAACTTAAACACACTTGTCAATGTTACTGTGTCAAGATACCAACATAGTGCAAACCTAACTGCTAGCTGTGTACCAGCAAGCACCAAAGTGTATGACAAGTTCAAACTTTAAGCTAAAATTGTGGGTCTTCTTAATTACACCACTTGTGCTGGCAAGTCCTTAAGCACTGACGATTAGGTAAGTTGTGCAAAATTCTTAAAACCAGGACTTGAGTAATAAAGTGACTTCCTCTAGCTAGCTTTGAAGTGGAGAAAAAAAGCTGCAAGAACAAGAACTCAATTGGCTTTCAGCTGCCTGGCAAATGCTCTAATAAGAAAGCCCATGACCTACATTCACAAGGTGCTGTACTAAACCACTATTACAAAATCCAATATAAAGCCTGACCATGTTTAAGTGTTTTCCATTAGCAAGCAGCAGTACCTTGTTAGAGAAATATGAAAACATGTTCTTGTCTTGAGCAGTGATGATATTAATTAATCCTCTAAACACTCTTCTGAAACATGTCATCCTGATCATTCCAGACTGTTTAAGTTCCCTGTGTTACATAAAGAAACCACAACCTTTGCTTTTCGATTGCACATTAGATGTTAACAGAAATGGGAACGTCTCAACCTGTGCTGCAGAACAGAATTCATAACAATTTACTTCTCTGATGTCCTTTCGACAAACAACAGGAATGCAATGGTGTTCAGAAACTCAGCCTAAATCTGAGCTAGTCCCAGAACATTTTATTGTAACTCCGTTAACACACCGCTGAAATATTTCTTCACATCAAAACAGCAGCTCTCAGCCAGCTACTCAGATAACCTGAAGCAGATGTTTTGAGTTGTCCTAGAAAAGATATTATTAAGCCAAACCCTACTGTGGTAAATACCCCCAAAAACAAGTGTCTGAACACCAGATAAAATCAATTCAGTACACACTTCAAGAAAATATTTAGTTCTTCATTGTATATTTGTATAGCTGGAAAAGCACAATATATTCAGCTTCAATTCACATTAGCAACTTCCAACACATAATGAGTAACACAACTCAAGGAGAAATGCCCTACTTTAAGAAAACCAAACTCTTTCAACAATGCATTATAAAGCAGGCAACCAGTCAAAACAAGCTGCTTATGGTCAAAACAGAAAAGGAAAGAGGAAAGCACTGAGACAAAAATATTATCTAAACAGAGATTGTCAAAGGCACAAAATTACCACTAAATGTTCACAAGCTCAGAAGAACCTGACTGCTCACAACACCTTCAGGAACCCAAGCCTCCAGCTAGGGCTGGTGCCACAGCATGTTGGATGTACCTGATGTTAAGAGTAAACCAGACTTGTGTAACCAAGATGGAAAAAATCATAGGAAAAAAAAAGTAAATTTTAATTAATTTCTCTCTTAATTTACTAAACTCTATGTCCCCTTAGATGCAGAAAAAAAAAATTAGGTCCATGTAAAATCAGTGCCTTTCAGATTGCCTGAAAAGACACTAGTTGAGGAGGCTTTAAAAGGAGGTTTTATTTATCTGAAGAGTACAGCAAGAACATGGATACAAAGCTAGTGTCAAATTAACATGGAAGTACAAAGAGGTGCCTGATTCGCTGGGACTGAATTGTGAAGGGACTACACATTCATCTCAGAGAACACAAAACCTCCCATCACTCAGCAGCACTCATTTGATAGCTCTGAGCACAGATTTAAGCTTAGAAAGGATGCCTGCATCATGCTTAACCAGTAAGACAGTTGCTACAATACACAGGTTTAAAGGAGCAAAAACAAAACCAACCATCACTAGGAATAAAATTCTAAATCCAAATACTGTTTCTGAGGAAACCCATGTATCTTTCCCAAAAAGGGAGACTTCTTCACCACTAAGTAAAATTATAAATTTGGTTCTGGACTTGCATGAAGCAGATTTTCCCTACCTGCATCCTTTGTTTCAGGATCGACCCACACATTATTTGAGTAAATGGGTGATCTATTTGAGAGAGTAGATTTCAGATATTAAATGAAGGAAGCTAAAAAGCAAAGGACATTGGCAAAAAGACATGAGGCCACCCAGACAGAATGGGATCTCTCCTGAGGAGGAAGGAGAAGCATCACCATGGACAGCTCAAGCACCAGAATCATCCAGAGCCTCCAAATAAAAAGGATGGGCAAGAGTATTCCAAATGGAATTCAGAAATCCTTCACACAGCAAGGAATGCCAGCTGCAATACTACATTCAGTTGGATTACTTCACATTAGGTTCAAGAATATATACGGTTTGAGCAAAACTCAAGGAATGCATACGTACTTGCCATACAGAAATCCTAATGCTACGGGTTTCAAAGCCAGTGGTGCATAACTTGAGCAGATGAGAGTTTAGTAATGCTCACATGGAAGATGCTTCTGCCCATGTGGCTACAGCACCACAAATCTCCAAAGCAGGCACAACAGAGCACTAGTGAAAACATCCATTTGCCCTGAAGAAGTGAAAAACTTGTCTTCGCCTGTGAAGCATCAGAGATGTGCTACCAAACTGGAGCAACACATGTTCTGACACAACTGGGAAAAGCCATCTCCTAATTTCTAGGAGACTACAATGCTCAACACCAACAGAGTTCAGGATCAATCCTACTCTCCTGTTAAAGTACACGGGCAACTATGAACCTCTTCTGTGCCTTCTCAACCAGCAGTTCAGCTGCCTGTAGCACTTGGTGCTAGCTATAAAGGAAGTTGCTTGAAATCGGTTTTACATAGCATCTTCTCCCACATAAAGCCTCTAGCTGTAATAATACTAAGTTAGCAACTCTGCTTTTTTTTTTGGCTACTTCAGAGCACATCATAAGCCCTGCATATACATTGCACTGCCAAAAAAACAAGCTAAAACAAAACAAGGCACACACAGAGAGCAGTTTCAACACCTAAGTTAGTTATTTCAATAAGACTGCCTACACTGACCCAATTGTTTCAGCTGTACTGGGAACTTGCTTAAACACAGCTCACTAATACTGCTACGTTTTATTAGTCTGGGTCATAGAGGCTATTTTGAAGAGAAAGAACAAGGGGATTTCGAAGTACACCATCATGCTTTCTCTCTGTTTATAAAGGAGTATCACCCAGCAGCAGTGGCATGGTGTGATGGGAGGATGGTTTCCAAACCTGCAAACCCACTCCAGGCAGCCTCACGATTCAGCTATTGATACTCTTTGGCAAGAACAGCCCAAGATACCTGAGGGCTCTGCCAAGCTCCAAGTGAGTTCAGCAACCAAGAAGAAACCTCAATTGAATGGCGTACCTACAAAGGTTATACTTTTCAACCAGCAAACACCATTTCTGCAGAGTTAATAATATGAACATTTTAAAGCACCGTGCCTAGCAACTAACACAGCAACTTTACTGCTGAATTATTTCCCTGAAAGAAGGAAAAACACAACTACGAAGATGACATACAACTGAGACACAACAGTTTTTTACTCTTACTGGCATGACCCAATAGCACTTTGAAAGCAAGGTTTTGTTTTGGTGGCACTCAAGGCCCACAGCATAAAACCAGGTAAGTAAAAAGCAGCCGCCACATTTCCACTGCTGATTACCTGCAGTGTTACGTAGCTCTCACCCAAGCTTTCAAACTCTAAAATGAGTTTTCTGACCCTAACTCCTATTCCTCCAAGTCCCAGCCAGCACAGGACCGGTGCTTCCCCCATGACTCAGCCAGGTCCCATCTCTGTTTAGAGCACAACAAAGCAGCAGACACCGACCGCTTGGTCCGGCTCTGGGCCACGGCGACCCCAGCGCGGGGCTCCTCCCGGCGCCCTGACCCCTGCGGGAAGGGGACGGCACCAGCGCTGCTCTCCCGTGGGCACCGCTCTCCAGACACTGCCCCGCCGCCCCCCGCCAGCCCCAGGGGGGCCCC
>JASSUY010028836.1:78320-94617 GCA_032466535.1 Forpus xanthops
AGCGCGGACGGGGCGGGAGCTTTCCCGCGGCCGCAGCCCCCCCCGCCGGTCCGTTCTGTCCCCGCGGGGCCGTTGTCGGCCGCCGCCGGGAGCGGAGCGGCCGCAGCCCTGCCTTGTCCTCAACCGACGTGACCTTTGCTGCTCGTGTCATAGATCATGGATACGGAATGGTTTGGGCTGGAAAGGACCTTAGGGGCACAGAACCAGGCTGGAAACGACCTGTATGTTGGTCGAGTCCAGCCGTTACCTCAGGACTGCCAGGACCATCACTGAACCGTATCACTGGGATTATCTAGTTCCAGTCCTGCAGGGGTGATCCCAACGAGCACCCAGCACCCGGGCTTCCCCACATCAGGGTTGGAGCCATACGGTGTTTCCATACCTCCTGGAAGCGCTGTGTTCCAGGTTCAGAGCCGGTGAGGAAACCTGTGAAGAACACCAACGGTGCAGGGCAGATCACCGTCAGTGGCCCTGCAGATGACAGGTGCCTTCAGGAATTTGCCCCTGGGTGTTGCTGCACCATGGGTGGTGGCTGCCCCTATGGAGCCCAGCCTGGGGTGGAGGCACTGGCGCCAGTGCTGCAGCTCTCCTGGTGCTGGGGGTCTGCCCAGGCAGTGTTTGGGGTCAGAAGCAGTTTTACCTCCAGAACCCACTTCCCAACTGAGCCGGATTTTCCTCTGGCACCTGGAAGTGAAGCAGCAGTGCCTGGGTAGCATTAAATATATCCTTGGGCAGGGCAGCTGACCCCCAGTGCCTGCGAGGTCAGCGCTTTCCACTGTAGGGAATTCCAGCTTTCCAGTAAAACCCAATCCAGAGTCAAAGCCAAGGCCTGGAAAGCTGCCTGGGAAGTTTTTATATATATTTTTTAAGTTTACAACGAATGTTTTCCACTTTGAGGCTTCAATAGCCCACACTCCCTGTTTCTCTGTTAATACCAATTACTATACCCAGTGGCAAACCTCCCTCAAGGGTATTCCCAATGGATGTAACAGATAACAGATACTTTACTGTCACATTGCTTCTGCTTGCCCTGCAGTTCAGGCACCAGCTGCTCATCTGCAGGTAGGGAAACAGGGCTTCAGTGGGTCTTCCTGTGCACTCCCTGCCTCTGGCCCCACAGGAACTGCAGCCGAGCTCAGCTCAGCAGCAGGGAGATGCTTCTTCCACACCCAAATGTGAAGTTTACCGTGGCCCTGCCGAGAGCTGGGAGGTTGCTGGAGCAGCAGCGTGCGCAATGGCTCCTTTCCCTGGAGCTGAGCAGGGCCCCAGCCGGGCTGCGTGGCTGGGGGGTGTGCTTGGGGACCTGATGGAGGGTGTCACAAGCAGCTGGGGGCTGCCTGAAGACTTAGGCCAGAACACATTTTGCCAGCTCCCATGTGCTGCCAGACACTGTCACGATCAGGTGTCTGTGGGGAGCTGAAGCATGGCAGCATCCTCCCGCACGAAGCACAGCCATCCAGCTCCCCGGCTCTGCTCCTCCCAAGGGATACACTGGAGGAAGGCTGTCTTCAGTCTGACTTCTGGCAGCCCAGCCTCACGTGCCAGCCCCAGACTGATCCAAGACAACTCTTTACCCACCCCAAGCCCATGGCAACGAGGCCTGTGAATTACATCATACAATGTATAAATGAATGCCCTACAACGCATCAGAACAGGGCATAGGCTGCTTGTCCCTGGCTTTTGCCCCAGGAAAGGCAGACCTCGTTTCCCCACACCACAACCTCACCAGCTCTGAACAGAGGTGGCTCTGGAGCACACTCGTGCTGGGGAAGCACCACAACCCACACAGCACCCTTGAGCAAGCAGGCAGTAACCAGCCCAGCCACACGGCACGAAGATGAAGGGTAAGAGGGTAAGTGGGGAGGTGTGAGGTGGAGCTGCCCTGTGCAGCCACATCAGCCCCAAGCCCCCAGGCAGGACACGGGGGCAGCCAAATGCTCCAGGGACAAGGACAGAGCGTGCCAGTGGAACATGCTGAGCCTCTGCCCCAGGCATGTGGGAGCTGGCACATCCCAGGCATGCCCGGTTTCATATTGGGAACGAGCATTTCTCTCATCAGCAAGTACAGATTGCCTGTGCCCATAAAGCACTGGAGAAAAGCTGCTGTGCCCAGGAGAAGCAGAGGGAAAGGGCTTATAGGCAGAACAGCCAAACCCGCTCTTGCCCTGGCCCGACTCTGAGCTGGGGTTTGCAACCAGCAGCAGCAAGCTGAGATTGAGGCAACAAATGTAAATATGAGGAAGTAGGAACTGCTCCATCTCACGCTTCGCTGAGTGAGGGGATCCATCTCCTTTTTATGTTTGTATTTTTTTGTCAGAGAAATAGCCCAGTCCCCCCAAACAACAAAGTAACTCCAACCACAGCTTCTCTTCTGAGCTAAAATAAGGTTCTTTCCAGCCCTAACCCTTCTATGACTCAAAGCAGAGGGCAGCTCAGAGCCCGTCCTTACTGGAACCTGGTTTTGGGTGGTAGAAAACTGCAGGCCCTCTTCAGCCCCTTGCACCACAGCAGGGGTGGCTGCATCACCAGGGAAACAGCCTTGGTCCTGAAGATGAAGTGCACAGGGAAGCAGGTTGGGGCTTGGTGCCTTGGAACATCCTGTCACAGAGCCAGATCCCTGCTGCAAGACACAGCTCATGTGGGCCACAGGGGATCAGGAACATGAGCTGGAGAGCAGCCTCCTGCCCCAGGGCAGTGCCCCACCACTCACCTGGCCACCTTCATCCTGGCTCTTCGCTCAAAGCATGGTGTGGGGTGATGGTGATAGGAGTCCTCAGCTACTTGCTTCACCAAACCCTGGGTTGGTGCTTGTTTTCTGCTCATGGTTTTCTTACCTGTGCCCCACAGATCAAAGAGCAGCAGTTGTATCTGGTGTAACTGGTGTTTTGTTTCATTGAGGTAAGCTGCAGGTGCTACTCTGGCTGAGGGAAGAAAATGCAGGTATACAGGAAGAACAAAAAGAAAACCCTTTCAAAAATGAGAGGAAAAAAGAAAAACCACAAGTCATGGAGAACCAAAACGTTTTTTTCACATGGGATTTGGCCTTGTAAAGGCATGTCATCTGCTAGTGCTATGGCAGCAAAAATATCAGGCAACAAAGAGTTTATTACTGATTCCCTAATTACAGATAGCAGGAGCTGAACTGCAGCAGGAAGCGGAGACCAGACACTACAGCAGGCGTTACAGGAATAGCCTATCTGAAGAGCACTACATCCCCTTCAAGAGATCCAGCTTTATAGCATTTCACTGAAAAGAAATCACATTCCTAGCAAACACGTGAAGGCCCTTCAGCCTGGCAGAACCGAGCCTGGGATTCTAGTAGGGCTTTCTGGGTTAACTCACTTGAGGGTGAGCACAAAACCAACACCAGCCTACAGCATACTTAAGGCAATCTGCTCAGAACCATTAATTGCACAACATGCAACTAATCATTCACAGATGCCACATTCTCCTCTTTGTTTTTCCAGCTATGTCTTGGCATGAGCATGACCAGGTTCAAATGCTGTGGAAGGTGCATGCCCCACTCCTGACCTGTATGTACACCCCATCTGCAGTCCTCAAACACTACCTAGCCTTTATGTGCATCCCATGTCCAGAAGAGAGAGCTCCCACATCCAGAGAAGGGATAAGAATCATTGAACAAGATGGTGGAAATCAGACATTGGGTTTGAGACACACCAGTCACAGCCTCCTTCCATACATCCAGTTTCTGTGTTCCCATGCTTGTTCTTCTCTAATCCCTCCTTTCCTCTAACCCTCATCTCTTCCCAAAATAACCCTCCTTTAATTAGTGTTTCCCCTTGGGCCCAGTCTCGTTACATCTACAGCCAAATTAGGTGTTTCTGATACCTCTCACTGGGTCACCTCCACACCTTGGTTGTCCCTGTGCTCCTCCTCAGTCATCTGTGAAGCTCAAACGTTCCCCTGGGTGCTCTCTGTAGCAGTGCCTACTACATCCAGCCATCTCTCATGTCACATCTACTCCATTCTCCTGCTCTGTATGGTGACTCTAACTGCAGGCCAGGGCCTGACCATCTGCCTGTGTGCCCCAACAGGGAGGTCCTATATTTACTGGAGATAAGCAGAACGTGCGGTCATTATGAAATAAATGATTAGTTGCTTAAATTACCTAATAAATTCATTGTTATTTACCCAGTTCAGTCCTTAAAGAACATCTCTGAAAGCATGGAAACGCTAGTAAATGGGATCCCTTTACGTTCACAAATAGATGAGAGTAATGTTTTTACTTAAAGACAAAACTGGGCCTTCAATTATTTTTTGACTGAAAGGCAAAAATTGCTAATTCCTTGCAATGCCATGGTGAGCAATTGATTTTTACAAGGTGCACTATAAAAGTCGAGTTCCTTTGTAGGGTTTTTCACAGCCAGGGACATTTTTGGAAGTGGCAGTGAAACCACACGGCATCAAACATCCCAGACCTTACAGAAGGCTGCAGGTACTGCTCAAAGAGCTGCAGAGGATTTTCCATGGAAGTTTCCTCGGTAAAACATCACCTGATTATGGCAAGTGTCCAAGACTTCCAAGTGTCACACAGGCTGCCCTGTGCTCAGGCGTGCTGCAGTAAGTGTACACATCCGGCTACGCCTGCTTCCTGCTAAAAGGTGCTCTGTGCTTCCCCAGGGTGGATCATGCCACACCAGTGCTCAACCACTCAGCTCTGAGAGCAAGCTGTGTATGGGTGAAACTGCTCTTCTTTTATTTTTCTTTTGGCTGATTACAATAATTACCCAGAAGTTTCAAAGAATGGGCAGAAATACCCCAAAAAGCCCCAGTGCAGCTGCCAGAAGTGCCACTTCTGTTCTGCCGAATGACATTGTCACCGATGCTGATGGAAGACGCAGAGCTGTCCTAGTGCCCATGCTTTGATCATCATCATCATCATCAAATCTTTGGAGTCACACACAAAGCAGCAGTAACAACAGATTTGAAAAAGCTGGAATCAACAGAAAGCAAAAAGCCCCAGAGGCTGGTTACAGTGAAGATGTCAACATGCAGAACAGGAATCCTTCTGAGGAAGGTATTGTGTGAGCCTTTCTCAAGAACACCAGAAGCTGGAAGTCAAAACATAACTCCCTCACACAGCAAGGGAGCTGCAAAGCCCACAAAAGCAGGCAATCATCAGAGCTGCAAAATGGATGGGCTGCATGAACAACAAGGAAATGAACTTCAGAGAAGCGGTGGCTTTCCCCTAGCAAGCCCATTAGGGGAAAAAACCCCAAACCAAACTCAAACCTAGCTCTTGAAAGCAGGCTCAGTGAAGACATGACAAGCCCATTTTTGAGGAAAACTGGCTGGTGAGAAGCAAGGCCACTGTACACCAGAAGCAAGCCCACATGGGGCTTGAAAGTTCATCCAAGACATACAAAAAGATGACAAAATCTCACCTAATGTGAATAAATACAAACAGGCTTAGGTACATTTTAGGAAAGAAAAACATTTGAGGTACTTCCATCCTGTTAGCAAAACTAAAGAATCAGTTTATGATGAAGCCAGGGTGATGGCTCCAAGTGACCTGATGCCAAGTTGTGCCCTGGATGACACCATCCAGAAGCTTCAGGAAAGAGCTGCAAGGTCCTTCCAAGCACCTGTGACATCACATAGGGACCAGTGCCCCGGTGACGCTTGACCAAGCCAGCAGCAGCTCAAGCAGCCATCATGGGGAGTATACACTCTATCTGCCATAACCAATGATGCACACCAGCACCACCTCATGCAGTTCCCCCCAGCTCCTCCACCATGGATGACGTTGCGGTGCTTGGGAAGAAAGGCTATAGCCTCAGAAACACACTAGGAGAAGGCTCTTACAGCAAAGTGAAATGTGCCTACTGCAACCGGCTGAAGTGCAAAGTGGCTGTGAAGATCATTGACAAGATGAAAACTCCTAGGGACTTTTGGGAAAGGTTTCTCCCCAGGGAAATAGAGGCTTTGAGATATTTACAACATCCTTCAATCATCAAAACCTATGAGATTTTCGAGACATCAGCTGGGAAAGTGTACATTGTGATGGAGCTGGGGGAAAAGGGAGACCTCCTGGACTACATCAAGATCACAGGAGCTATGAGAGAGGACTTTGCTTGCATGAAGTTTCAGCAGTTGGCTTCTGCCATCAAGCATTGCCATGACTCAAACTTTGCTCACAGAGACCTGAAATGTGAGAATATCCTTCTTGATGGTGGCCTCAACATCAAGCTGACAGACTTTGGCTTTTCCAAACTCTTGTCTCGGGATGAAAACGGGAAAACAATTCTCAGCAATACCTTCTGTGGGTCTGCTGCGTATGCAGCCCCCGAAGTGCTACAGGGCATTCCTTGTGATCCCAGGATTTCTGACATATGGAGTCTGGGTGTCATCCTGTATATAATGGTCTACGCTTTAATGCCATTTGATGATTCCAACATCAGGAAAATGATTTTTTTTCAGAAACTACACAGGATTACCTTCCCCAGCACTGAAAAGCTGACTGTAGAGTGCAAGGATCTCATTAACCGCTTGCTCCAGCCCAGTGTGTCTCAGAGATTGTGCATAGATGAAGTTTTGAAACACACATGGTTGCAGACTCCACATTCCACTGTCAACTCCCCTCTGTCAGCTCCAGAAGAGGGTGAGTGTTCCCACAACCCACGTGAAGAAAAGCAAAAGCATCAAGCCAAATGCCATTAAGCAAAAGGGAAAAGAGAGAAGTAAACGGGATCCTCCTAAGGATGGCTGGTTTTAACAATATCATGAAGGCGATCTACCTCGTGAACTGCTGATTCTCAACTTTAGCTTCTGCTTCAACAACAGTCCTCATCTCTTGCTTTACAAAGAATAGCAACAGAAGATACCATACGTCTGCTGAGGTGAATAAACAGCTTAACACTATCATTCTCAAGACCTGTCTCTGATATGGTTTGCAGGGAAGTTACTGTCAAAACACACGATAATTTCTTTCAGTGCTGCTGGCATTTAACAGGTCTCACACTCACCTTTCTCAAGTTCCTGACTACACAGGCTGCAGAATTCACATGTGCATCAACCACACTGTGTATTCAGGTAGGTTATTGGGCATTGTGAACTGATGGTTAAATCTGTGTGCATACTGTCTTCATAACATATCACCTCTTGGCAGGTTCAAGCCATGTTCAAGAGCAACTCAAATTAAAGAGAAGCCCTCTAAAAATTCTGGGTCATGTCTTAATATATACATGATTATATCCGCTCTTCTGCAAAATACAAAACCAAAAACATCTGGCAAGCTCAAAGGAAGTCCAGTTTAACCTTTTAGGAAAGCTTCCAACGTTTTATAAATAGACATATCTGTACAGAAATGTATTTAAATGCATGGCCATCTTAAAAAGAGAAACATACCTTTAAACAATTATCACCCTTTTCCAAGAGTCCAGACTCTCCTCTGCCATTGCAGAAAGCATTCTTTTTCTACCACAGCCCTGTGCATCCCACCCATGCAGTTCAAAGGGAATTCATACCACAGCAAGAGAGATACTCTGCTTCCAAAAAGCACATTACAGGCTATTTTATCTATATAGTCTACAGTAGTGCTGGTCCCAGATCTTCTAACCACTGGCTTCCATTCTGGCAGCTGTATCTAGACACCCCTTACACCGATGGCTCACGACATCCCATTTGCAGACAGCTAAGCACAGCCAGCTCGCTGTCACCTTGCTGGTGACTGGAATATTCAGATGAAATCAGATGCCTTCCTTCTTTTAGGAAGCTGCAGTAAATTGTCTGTGATTGATGTAGTATCCTGAGATACTGGCGTCTGAGATACTGTCCTAGACTGTGGGGTGCTTGTGGGTGTATGAGGCCCACTTGCTGGGGTCTTATAACCAGGTGTTCCAGTGTGGGCTGGAGAAGGAGTATAGCTGGCTCGCAGTGCTTTGTCAGTATATTTACTTGCAGTCCTGTTTACTAGTCTCTGCAAAGCTGGTGACATGGCTGGGCTTAGTCCTTTCGGAGTGAAGCTGGAACAGAATAAACAGGTTTAAAAGATTTTACACTAAAAAATATGCCACTTATGTAGAAGAGCATCAATGCTTCCACAGATGAGCTTGGTATACACTCTCCCAACAGACCAGATCCACTGGCTGCAGAAGTCATTCTGCCTGCAGGTAAATGCAGCCTATCTCTCTAGAGACAAGCAACAAACAAACTTCCTACATCCCTCCAAACCTGAGTGGTACCGCCTGCCTTTTCCTTTGAGCCTGTTCTATCCTTCCTGCGACCCAGTCAAACAAGCCTTATCACGTCTCCCCTTTGCAATGAGGCAAGACACTGATTCAAGTGCATTGCTGGGTGGCTGAAAGGCAGAACAGTAATGATGACAAGAGCGAGTATCAAGGACAGCCACCAGGCACCTTCCCTCAGGAATTAAGTTTTTCGATTTCTAAAAGCTTGCAGTCTGACTGTACCTACTGCTGCTTCCAGTACTCTTATCATTCCTCCCTTTCTACATACGTTGACTTATATCTCATCAGCAGACACCCTTCCCCAGTTCTGCTGCCAGAACAAATCTCACCTGGCCAAGTTTTCTGTTGCTTTTCGAAGTGCCTCCAGCTTCTTTGCTCGTTTTTTAGCTGCCACTTCATTGGCCATCTTGAGCCCCAATCTCTCACGGCGCCCAGGCTCCAGGATCTACAAATGCATCACACAGTTCAGTTGCCAAGAGACTTGTATGAATGCTGCAAAAATGAGCCAAAGCACCTTCACAGCTGGATTCTAGTTTACAGGCATCTAAACTGGGGAGAAGTGGGGTCAGCCCACAACCCTCTGCTGCTATATAAAAGCCAAAGAGGACACAGAGGGACCTTCAATCTGCCTAAGCAAGTAACAAAAATGGTAGAACCAGTTCAGTCAAGGAAGCAGCCATTACCTCTGGCATTTCCTCCTGCTGTCTCTCCTAGACAAACAATGTCACCTGTGTCTTGCATGGCCTGGCCTGTAGCCAGCCAGTTCTCAGGCAAACAGACATTGCTAAACAGCAGGAGAACCAGTCAAGGGCTTCCGAGTCTGGCAAAATGTTGGCACATACAGCAGATTACACCTTTCTTGAACCAAGAGTCTCAGCTCATACACAATAACAGCAGCAGGAGACAGGTGGCATGCAGGGACCCGTATCATTAGCAAAGCCAGAGCGTCCTTTATATTCTCAAGTCATACACTTGCCTCAGACTGTGACAGCCAAAAGATCAAGACAGAGGCAAATCCTACAGTTTCTCCCCATTTATACACTGAAATTGGATATATTTTGTGTCTCTTCAGCTTCCTCTGAAAACCCCTATGTCTTGGCTTTGTACTATCAAATATGAAGTCTCACCCTCCTGACAACAGTGTGCTTTCCACCACAGGAACCTCCACCAAGTAGTGTTCAAGTCCATCTCCACCCTCCAAGCAGTCCCTGGACAGGGACAGGGAACACAGCCCAAAGATGTGTCACACTCGTACAACAATGTTAACCTTGCCTTTCCCTTCTTAGTCCTTCCCCCCCAAAAAAGAGTACATGCTGACTGCTGACATGGAATACCTTGAAGGCTGGTCCAGGCGTTCTGTCCACATATGGTGTTTCTGATCCTTCTAAGCGCAAAGGGGTGCTTTCAATTTCACCCCATGTCATAAAAGGAGACTCATTCACACCTAAAACCAGAGTTTGAGAGTCATGCTCAAGAAGGACATTTGACTATTTGTTCATCACAAAAAAATCCAGAGAGGCAAATTACTAAATGCAAATTCATTAACACATAAAGGAGCCCCTCCACTGCAGAGGAAATCACAGCCCACATTTAATAGCAACATGTGGTTCCCATTGAAAGGGCATGACCTTAAACTCGCAGCATTGCCAGTGGCTGTGTCACCCTCTAGGTTACAACACCCAAGCACTGTCCTTTCCATGCATTTATTTTTCCATTTGGTGAGCTTTTGCTTAGTGCCACTTTCATTTTTCCATCTGTAGTGCTAGTCTTCCCCTCTGTTACTTCCTTTTAACATAAAGAACTATTTAAAAGCAGAGGAACAGGCAGAGAACTTAGAATAGATGTAATAGCCAAACTCAGAATCTATTCTGCAGTTGTAGCTGTCAGATAAAGTGCAGTCACTGCTTGGTACAGGCTAGCCTGAAGAAAACTGAGGCTAAAACTCCGATTAAGTCACTGACTAGTGATCGGTTTGGAAAAGGCACTTCAATGGAGAAAAGGAGGTGTGCTCCATATGCCACCTACAGGGTTTTCGGAGGAAAAGCCTCAATATGATCAGCTTTTAGCATAACAAAAGACAGGGAAACACAATGGCTAGTGAGGAACGGATGAAAACTTACATACCACGTCACAATTGGAAGAAAAATCATGTTTGTTCTAACCAAAAGTATCCTACAGCTAATCCATGTGAACAAAACCGGTATATAATACACAAGTGTATTCCGACAAAGGAGGAACCAAGAAAGCGGCAGACATGGAGAGAAACAGCAGGTTAGACTGTGAAGGAAGTTATATGCCACATTGCTATGAGTCAGGCTGAACATCACTCACAAAACTACAGGACAATTCACTGGAAGGTTAATGGTGTGAAGTACCTGATTTCTTTAAGCCCTAGAGAAATACAACCAAGGGATAAAACAAGCAGCCACAGCACCCCAGTTGCCTAGGAGGGCTCACTGCCCTCTATGTGATTCCTAAGTGATGGCCTGACAGCTTGCTCAGAGCTTCTTGAGTACAGCATGACTCCTCTAGCCAGTACACAGGACTAGGATTTAAGCACTGGGCATACACAGTACACAAGAAAGTCAGCAGCTCATGACATATAGACAAAAAACTCATCCCCTTGTCTAAACCAACAATGATACCTCAGAGCTGAATAAACAGAGCATCTTATGTCAGAAAAACTAAGAAAACCCTCTTACCAGGGGCAGGAGAGGGGGTAGCCACAAATCCATATCCATTCACTTTTGGAGACTCTTGGGGTATCAGTTCTTTCCCATCTGGTCCCACTTTGCCCTGTTTGTACTGAAATAAAAAAGAGACAATGCCATTCATGTGCAGAAAGGTGTGAATCAGCATTAGCTAGCACACACAGTTTTCCTGGTTGACGAACATTAGAGGGAAGAGTCTAACAAAGTATTTAGAAGTACGCTTATCCAACCTGAGCATTGAGGGCTGCAGCTTGTTGGAGCTGTGATTTGCTCACGGCTTGGCTAAAAGGGTCCTTCACAAAACGGGTGTTTTGATGGACAACTTCCCTGGGCTTCTTAAATACTTCATCCCCATCAGGTACACCTTGAAAAGCAAAACACCTTTTAAGAAAGGGCTCAGATAGCACTAGGCAGTGTGCTCTAAAGCTCCTGACCAACACAACACTTGCCACACATTCCTACACAACACAGAATCCATCAGCAATTGCGGTGTGTATCTCTAGCAATTTAAAACAGAATTTGTACCAGATAGAAGCTTTGTAACACCTGAAATCTATAAATTAAGATTGGATTTTTAATTTTTTTTTAAAAAGAGTTACCAAGATTTTCTTTTCTGTACTTCACTGGTTTGCAGAAGTTACCAAATGTACATTCATAAGCAAAGGCCTAAAAAGCTCAAGAAGCACTCCCTGAGCAGAAGCCAAGATTGAATAAAGATGACAAGAAAAATTATTTCTTTCTCAAAAAGAGGAAAGGCCAAACTGGAAAGAGCTTTGGCTCCTGAAACCAAGTGCTACTGTAATACAGATACTGAGCTTCCCAGTGACAAACAGAATATGATCACACTTTGATCACCTTTTGCAATCAAAGGCAAAGGAGCAAAGTTCAAATAGAAGAAAAAAAAAAAAGAGACAGAAAACCCCAGACATTTTCAAGCAACTTTATGTATCTGGGTTTCACAGAGGAAAACATGCAGTATTGCCAGGAAGAAGTGCCCAGTCATCTACAGAGACACTGTTAGTGCTGTTTGGAGCCAATCCACCCAGAGTCAATGACCCTCATGAGAAACCTGCAACTCACCTGTTGGATAATACATGAGGGTGTTTCGAGCTGTGTATTCCCAGGTCTCCAGTCCAGCTTTCACACTCTCCAGAGCTTGCTGCTCTGCAGAAGGAAGTGCCAGGTTCTCAATGTGCCGCTGAAAGTGTGATAGAAAAAAAAGATTAAAAAAGGGTGCAGGGTGGGGAATCAGCTCTGACAGAGTCCTGCAACAGTTCAACCAGGCATCCACACCTTGCAGAGCTCAATCACAAGCTCAGCTCCCTGCCATAGCATGCCTCGCTCCTGGCATGGCATAAGCACTCTCTCTAGCAAGTGTCATTTGAGAAACCACCCTGTTCCCACCTGAGCTTGAAAACAATTCCATATGAAGTTCTGGTATAAAACCAGGTGAGAACGAGGGAAGTAAATTCTCATAAAGATTATTACTTTGTTATAACATCTTGTGACAACACTTGTTTTGCTTCAAGCTTTTTCTGGTTTTTACCTACTATTAAAAATTAAAATGAAGCATTCATTGATCAAAGAGGGAAGAGCAACATCAAGCATTATATCTAATATCAAGGCAGTCTTCAAGGCTTTGGCATGTAACCTTGGGAGAATATCTGTAGCATCCTAATATCATGCAAACTGCATTAGCTGAGGCAAGCAGTAAAAAAACAGAATGGGCACTTCTTCAATACTTAGAGAGTTTCCAAACATTTCCATAGGCAACACACATATGGAAGCATTTGATATACTCACACAGTTACTTGTATGCTGTTACCAGCATACTAGTATCGCTGATATCAAAGACACTAACAGAACGCAGTCCCTCAAAAATAAGTTACTCCATTTAAAAACTCTCACACTAATTAAACTAGAAAATTACTGCCAGAAGCTCCATATTAAAGACATCAACTGATGTTGTCCATATACATTTAAATAGCGGTACTGTCACCAAATATGTTAAATGAGGCACAGCAAAGCTGGTTGCTACACAAACAGGCAGTGTGAGAAAATGCAAGGTCTGAACAGAGTGTTGGCTGACAGGAAGACACGCAACATCAGCACAGACCAGCTCTGGAAACTTCACCCTGATCTGAAACAACCCCTGTGCTTTGCAAGTGGTCTCCTGCTGCCTGCCTTTTAATTCTGGATGAAAGCATTTGGGCAAAGAAGATGCTTAACAAGCCACAGAGAGCATTTTTATTGTAACGGATTCCAAGGGTTTACATTAGCTGGGATAAAACCATAACAGTCACAGTAACACAGTAGGAAACACTCAGGTGTCAGTGCCAAACTTCATTAAAAGGCACTGCAACTTACATCCATCACTGATGCATCTGGCATCAATGCCAGCTGCTCACTGCTGATGGGGAAAGATTGACATGGCAGCTCCAGAACAGGTCCTGAATGCCCCATGAAACTAGATGAGGCAGGCAGCACAGCCAGCCATACTGTGTACAGTACGTTACTTCAGCAGCTGAATAATTATTGGCAACAGAAACAGAAATAATACAATCTAACTGCAAATAATAAAGGGCTCATGGACAAACAACAGAAACTTTTCTCAGCTACTCTCCTTGGTATATGCTGCTTATGGAAGAGATTGCCAAGAACAGCAATACTTGCACTCAGTGGAATATTCCAGTCTCGTATCTTTAGGAAGAGACAGATCCTCAGGAACTACATCAACACTGCTCTTGAGTTACAGATGGGGAAAAAACAGGACTGCAAAGGAAGCAACAAGCTGCCATAGGACCCAAGAAATTCAGGTGCAGCTCAGATTTAATGTGATCACCCCAAGCACCTACTACTTAAAATCAAGGCACCTACTACATAAAATCTTATTCTGCATTATGAGTAATTCCATACTCTAATGCAATGGCCTCACAATTGGAGCCCATGAGCTCCCATCCGTTTTTATAGTAGGATTCGAAAACAAAAAGATAATATTCTGTTTAATCAAACAAGAAAGACATACAGTAAAATAGTATTTCCCTGTTGTGTCACTTCAGAAGAACAGAGATACAGCTGAGCCATTTTCCTACCTGGGCATACTCCTCTTCTGCACTGTACAGCCAAGCATGCTTGATTTTCTCCTTCTCTTTGGCCACTTCCATGATCTGCTCAAATGAAGCATTATCTTCACTTGTGTGTTTTGCTAGGAAGCTGTCCAGATTGGGAAGTGCCTCTTTATCATCTTTCTCTGTTTCTCCTAACAAAAAGAAGGAAGAAGCCCGAGAAAGGTTAATACCTCCTTTTCGACAACAGCACTATACATAATTCTTAATCATTCTGACAGCAAACCTTCTACAGACCCGCTAATAATTAACATGAAAAATAAAATACACACATGCAGAGTGGTACAATAAAACATTCTTTTTTGCAAGATATGTAACCAACTTTCCCATAGAACTTTTTAATGGCATTTATAGTTATTTGTGTTAAAGGAAAAATGCACATGTGGACAGCTGCTAGGAGACATTTTTAATATTGTATATTAATAGCTCTGCCCCTACAATCTTTACTTACTTACAGAATTAATTTCAGGTGATATAGAAAAAAAAACCCTACTACAGCCCTAAAGAGACCCATAATTGAGAACTCACACACATGACAAAACTTTACATGAAATTCAACTGCAGAAGGATCATTTTCACCCATTAGAAGGTCAAAGAAAACTGCTTCAACATCTGCTAAATACCCACAATCCATCCAGGAGACAGCTCACAGAAGTATTTTCCTGCTGCTGAAGAATTCAGCTAAACAAACATCATTCTCCTACCTTCCTCTGCAGCTTTGACACCACCTTTGGATTTATCCTCCATTGGAAGGCCACCTGGATGCACTTCTGGGGTTTCAAATGTGGCTGGAGTAACATCTGTGACAGAAAAAACGGTCAGCAGAGCGCAGAATGAGACACTTGCTGTGACATCCTCCACCACAGAACGAGTCACATGCCAAACAAGTCACAGAACACACAGCAAGAGAACCACAATTTAACTAAAAATTGTGAAAAGATGCCAAATATTCAACTCTGTCCCAAATACTGAACAAGATTTTGCTCTCATCTAATGCATCATTTTTCTCCTGCTGTAAAAACATCACTAGAGAGCACAGCCCAGTATATGTGCCACCTTATGCACAGCTTTTGCCCCCAGAAGCAAGCAGCAGCATAACAATCTTAACCTAGGCCAGGGCCAGCCCCTGTAGCAGGGGAGAAAGGAAAAACAGTGGCTGACATATGCCCTTTGCCACAAGAAAGCCTAAACCCCACTGCAAGAGCTCAGCCAGAGACTGGCTTTACTGTAATAGACACCTGAACTTGAAGTGAAAGCAGCCACAAAACACGGCACTGGACGTCTGCTGTGTGAATCTCTGATAATCATGAGCTTCCAACACTTTCTGCTCCCATAAAGAAAAATCTTACACATCTGTAGATGCAACAAGAACTCCTAAAACTATAATAAGGATTCAAAACATAGCTTAAAGTTTCTGATACAATAATATTGCACATCCGAGCATGTAACATTCCCTAGGGAGCAGGGGCTTGGCAAAAGATGCCTGTGAGGAATGGTTATTCAGTAGCTGCTTTTTTACCAAATCCATTCCCTCAAGAGGGAAATACAAACACTATCAAACAGAAATGCAGCATCACTCATCCGACAGTGGCTACTGCTCAATCTGGCAGGCTAATTCCTGCGCAATGACAATTTGAATAGTTAAGATAAACACTGCCTTCACACAGATAAATCAGAGCAGTAACATCAGATATAAACAATCACACCGCACTGATCCAGTTCTTACAGGGTACAGGTGTGTCCCCGGATGATTTGCCCAAGGAAGAGCCAAATTTGATCGCGATTTGCCTCATTTTCTCCAAGTCGCCGCTTTCTTCCGCCTCCAGATACTCCTTCTGCGCCCGCAGCACCTCCACGTCAGGAAAGAAGTCCCGCTGAATGATCTTCTCCAGACGCTGCAAGCACAGACACAGCCGCGGGGAAGCGCTGGGACACCTCGAAGCGCCGCGCCAGCGCACGGGACGTGTGGGAGCCACCAGGCCCAACCGCAGTCCCGGTTACCGAGGGACCCGCCGCGCTCGGCCTAGACGCCAGGCCCGCCGGCTTACCTCGATGTAGGTCTCCTCATCCAGGACGGCCTTCGGGCGCCTGGAGGCCGGCAGGGTCGCGCCCTGGCTCTTGCCCGCGGCCAGCAGCTCGGCACGGGCGGAAGCAGCCGGAGCCACCGCAGGCTCCATGGCACCGGGGCCGCAGCAGCGCCGGGCCCGCGTCCCCCTCAGCCGCCACCGCAAACGCGACACGCCGTGACGTC
>JASSUY010028837.1:0-82370 GCA_032466535.1 Forpus xanthops
AGAATAGTTAGAGTTGGAAAGGACGTTAAAATAGAGTCATAGAGTGGACACATCCCACTAAACCATGTCACCCAAGGCTCTGTCCAACCTGGCCTTGAACACCACAAGCAATGGAGCATTCACAACTTGGCAACCCATTCCAGTGCCTTGCCACCCTCACAGTAAAGAACTTCTTCCTTATATGCAATCTAAACTTCCCCTGTTTAAGATCACCCAGTTCCAACTCCCCTGCCACAGGCAGGGACTCCTCACACTAAACCACGTCACCCAAGGCTCTGTCCAACCTGACCTTGAACACTGCCAGGGATGGAGCATTCACAGCTTTCCTGGGCAACCCATTCCAGTGCTTCACCACCCTTACAGTAAAGAGCTTCTTCATCTTATCCAATCTAAACTTCCCATGTTTAAGTTTGAACCCATTACCCCATGTTCTGTCACTATAGTCCCTAATGAAGAGTTCCTCTTCAGCATCCTTGTAGGCCCCCTTCAGATACTGGAAGGCTGCTATGAGGTCTCTACACAGCCTCCTCTTCTCCAGGCTGAACAGCCCCAACTTTCTCAGTCTGTCTTCATACATACGGGAGGTGCTCTAGGCTCTTGATCATCTTCGTGGCCCACCTTGGAGACCCCAAGTATAACAAAATGCTTATACTTCAGTGCACCTAAGTGCTTGAAAAAATGCTGAACAAATTTGTCAGGTTATTAAAGTTTTTAGGATATTTTCAGACTATTATTGTATCCTGGGGTTTGGTTGTTTGTGGTTTGTTTTGGTTTTAAATAGACCTTTGTTTTTTTATGTTTTTACTTAAGATCTTCAGAAGCTCCAATATATTTAACACATCTTCCCCATCTTTTCCCAGACAAAGCTACGCAGATCCTTTAGTATCCTCAGCTCTGGAAAACATTTCTTTTTTTCTAGATCAGCTATGTAATTTGTTCATCCTGCCCTTACAGTTACAGATAATCTTATTAAAGACTGCCTGAGTGGATGTGAAGTGCTGTGCATGGCTGGCTTTGAGTCTTCTTATTTTGTTAAATTGTGTTGGTCTTTCTTCCCCCTCCCAAGCTCTGATTTACTGGGCATCTGTGATAGAACTATACTTCAAGCAATTTGTAATTTGGAATTCATTCCATCCTTTCCTCACTACGCTGCTGTCTGAAATTGTTGCTCTGTGCTTGGCTGTGGCGTAGCGCACATGAGTTTATCTTAAATCAGGTAGTTTAAGTGCAGAAGTTATCTGATTGCAGTACCATGGAGTTGCACACTCTGTGCAAAAACAGCCTCAAGGGAGGGTTAAATCAGTGCTTTACATCTATCCTGTTATAGTACCTAGGTTACTCAGGCTGTGCTTATTTTAGACACATGTACCTTGCAGTGTGGTTGTAGTGGAGATGTACTCTCTGGCTCTGAACGTGCGGTACATTCCTTTCTTCATTTTTATAGCACAGTGTGATTGATTTTGATCCAGAACATCGCTCCTACTGTTTTGATATGATTCAATGAACATCATATTTGCATATTTTCTAGCAATGATTTTCATATTAAAAAATGATTCCATATGAAAGTTGATATTTCTGCAGTTTCTCTTGCTAATCATTTCCTTCAATCTGGCCACTGTACTAATTGCTTCTAGAAAAGACACATTTTTAGTAGCTGCTGTGTTTGTCTGTTGAGGGTGTAATTAGGATAATGTATTCCCATAATGACATGGTTAAGAAGGACTAGTTCTCTTCCTTTTTAAGTGATTTTGGATAAATCACAACTGTTTGGTTTGGCAAGGACCTCTCTTGAGTTATTTATATGTTAATGAATGGAGAAGAAAACACCTACATCTGTACCGAATTTCCCTTCTCTGTAAACTGCGTGCTGCCTCATGATCTCCTGAAACATTTCCTTTCTTGCCTGTGTTATGGTAGCTGCTCTGTGTGTGCATATGAGTGAGGCAGAAGCAGCCATGAGAGCAGATAACCCCAGCCTTGCTCTCCACGTGCGTTCACACCTGCGCAGAGCAGCACACATGTATGTAATGAGCAATAAAAAGGCAACTCTGCACCACTTCCTCAGATATTCATATAGACTTGTTCTCACAAAGCTGAAAGTTAAATGGTCTAAACTCTGGTTGCAGTTTACAGCTTACTGTATCTAAATTAATAGACAAACAATAGTGAAGAAATTCAAAGTTGTTGAGTAGAAGTGATTGCCAGGCTCACAACTTGAGTGATTTGGATATCCTCATGGCACAAATCCTGACTGATTTCTTGAGTGAAAGTAAAATCCTCCATATTACTGTATTGCAAATGAGAATGTAGAATCAGCACTTAGGAATGGATTCTCTCAGCCTCCCTACAGAAACTTTTCCTTCCTGCTTTGGGAGTTAATTTCTCTCTCATTTTGATTTTCTCAGGTTCTCAAAGCCGGCACCAATGTTCTTGGATGATTCCTTCAGGAAATGGGCTCGTATCAGGGACTTTGTACCCCCCTTTGGAATTAAAGGACAAGGTATGAGAAAACTGTGCAGTTGTTGGAAAAGAGGGTGTTTTTGCACATACTTGCCCCATCTTGTTCTTCCATTTTGAAAGCAGAGGTGGTCCCTTTGGCTCAGCTTTTTTCTCCTGTTCAAGAGAAATATTGTACATGTAGCTCTCAGAAACACAGAAGGGTTTTTGCAACTGGAATGTGGACCTCAGAGGCTGATCTTAGGGTTGATGATTACATGGGGAGAACCAGCGCAACAATGGCAATTTAGACCTACCACCACATTCTGGCAGAAGCGTTTTCACTCTGACTGCTGTATTATCTTTGCTGATGGCAACAGTAGGTCCAAACTGATCTAAATTACCTTTAAATCAGTAATTCTCTAAATAAGAGAAAGAACTCCTCTTCCTGAGTTTTGGAGCCTTAGGATTGATCACTGATACAAACCTTTTTTTTTTTTTTCATAGCATTTGGTCATGTAATTATTTTATAGTTGTGCTACTTGTCAACTTGTATAACAAATAGGGAAAATCTGTTCAGATGCTTTGGTGATGATTTGTAGTATGCCCTGTCCTCTGGGAACTGGACATGTCTGAAGTGTGGCAGCAGGGTCTGTGTCTCAAGTATGCCATGGGGAGAGCACAAGTGGTGCTGATGGTGATGAGGTGGGAGCCAGTAGCCCACCCAGCAGAAGATATGCTTTGCAGGTGGTACCAATGGTCTCTCTGAGTGAGTGTAGTGGTGGAGGAGAAGGCTTATGTTCACTGCAGTGAACTGCTGCAGACTTCCTGAAGTCTGATATATTTATTGGAAAGTGCTTATCGCATTGTATCAACCTCCAAGGTTTTGTTCCCAGGGACACATTCTAGATTACAGATGGCCCCCATGGGAATTTAAATACCTGGTAGAGAAAGAACTGCAGCTACAGTAGGCTTGGGTCTGTATCTCTCCCTGGAAGCAGGTGTTGTCAGAACAATCTCTGATCAAATCAAAGGATCTACTGACAAATTTCTCTTGGCTTGCATCAATTCCCTTCTTTGTTTTGTGTGTGTCCTTTCCTTGTCCAGTCAGTCTTTTGCAGCTCAATAGGCAACTAATTACTGTCCTCTAAATCAGCCAGCAGTTTGCAGCAGGAAAATAGCAGTGGCAGCACAAGTGGAAGGCTCTGATGACCATAGCTGGGCTTGTGCTGTTCTAAGAGACATACAAGGTGTACAAAACTAGGGCAAGCTGCCTGACCAACGTGGAAGTAGGATTTGCAGATTAAAGATGATGTCAGCTAGACCTAATAAAAAATCATTCCATTAAACTGAATCCAAATGGAGAAATTCACCAAAAGGGGATGACGGAATGGCTCTGGCAGCCTTCTCCCTGGGTTTGGTGCCAGTTTGTATCACCACTGCAATGTTATGTAAATCTGATGTTTTGTATTGGATTTCCTCAGTTAAAAAGAGAAATGAGAAATTGCCATTATTTAAATGGCTGTGAGCTGAAGCCATGGGACGGAAACCGTTGAATGGGTTATTTTTTTTAATGCCCTCCTGGGACTGAATTTTGTGCCAAGTTTCAGTCTGGAGCAAGTTCTGTGTGTGGGAGGGTTGAATTATAAATCTCTGCAGCCCAGGATTTCTAATGGCTGTGCTGACAGGCTGTGAGTCCTAGTGATGCGAATGGCGCCCTTTCATGTTACACATCACTTGGAATTCTTGCATCAGTCTTTTCTGGCTGTCCCACGGGATGCATTCGGGCTCAGCTGAGTGATTGGATGATGGGATCAGCACCTCATTAGGGCTTTCAGTCAGGGCAATCTAATGATATCCAAACAACTGATCCAGGCAGGCAGCATGGAGCTCAGTCACGTGCTGGTGCGAGATGAAGACTATCAGAGCTGGGATGTGCATGGGAAAAAGAGTAGTCGGGGTGGCTGAGAAAGTGTGGAGAGATGCCTGTGTTGAAACAGATGGGGCAGGAGTTCTTCTTCATGCATTACGAAGCCCCGTGACAGCATCAGCTGGGATTTCTGACGTGCATCACACTGGGAAAGGCGATCGGTGTTTATAGATACTGACTGCAGCTGGGTTGGTAATGGGTAGGTTTCCCTGAGAACTGCAGTGAATATCACCCGGTGGTTTTGAGACACTGTGGTCTAGTCCAAGTGCAAATTGGATTTTTTTTGTATGTGTGTGAAGTAGAGCTAAAAGATGAGCTCACTTTCAGTAATGATACATGTTCCAAGAAACTTCTAGAAACTTCTCTGTGGTCACTTGAAAATGCTAAAGTTATGAAATGAAGAGTTTCTTGAGCGCTCAGAGGCTAATGCACCATTTCTGCTTGCTCTTGTTAAATTTCTCTGTTTTTCAGACTTTTAGCTCATTTTTTCTTTGTCTCTGAAAAAAAATATGAAGTAAGTCCTTTTTCATCCATCATTTGCTGTTTACTGGCCCAAGAAAGAACAATTTCAAGACTGCAAGAACAAGTCTTGCAATCTTTAGGGGAAAGCAGCTTTTGAGTAGTGTTGTCTGCTGAGCTGCACTAATTTGGAGTAACACATCTGTATAAATTACATGTGAAAGAATAGAAATGGCTCAGAAATTTTCAGGGCAGGACTACCGCTGTTTAAAGGTGATCGTATTGAGGAGAAGGCAGCACACTGCTCATTTTGACATAGTTCACCAGGGGTCTTCATTTTCTTCAAAAATAATGTGATTGTAAAGGCAGTTATTCCATCTTCAGATGCTAAAAAGTACTCAGTATAACACGGAAAGCTTAACAATGTTTCTTCATAAAAGAATGATCTCTACTTTTGCCCACCGGTCATTTTCTGTTTTGGCCATTAACCTGTGCCGTGGGGCTTTATGATCAGAGTCCTCCACTCGCTCCAAGAGCATTTGCATGTAGAAGCCCTCAAGGTGAATATGGTCCTGAATATGAAAGTTTTTATAGACTTTCCCCCACACGATGGTGGTTCTGAAGCAGACTATTGCAGTAGAAATAATGCACATCTCATAACAGATGTAAAACTGCTGCTATCATTAGTTAACCACCATAGCGATTACTTGTCTGCTAAAGCACAGGAATAAGCATGTGGTGACCCTACTGCTTTATGAGCAGGACTCTCTGAGATGAGGCACACAGTGGGAAGTCTTTTGCAAATTCTTTCTGAACAGTGGTCTCTTAGTGACCTCTACAAGGTATTAGAAATAGATGAAGACTGCTCTTACTTTAAAAAATGAGACTGTTAGTGCCTCTTTGAGCTTGCTGTCTGCTCTCCTACTATGTGACTTGACAGAATCTGAAAATGGGTTGTGCCACTGTGAGCAGTTGGAAATGATAACTCCATCTCTATTAATAAATAAAATGGCTGTCCTCTTGTCCTGAAGGCAATTGAGCTCATTGTTCAAACAGGTTAACTCCCTGCCCGCCCCCTCCAAGAGGGTGGCTATATCCAAGCTTCCTATCAAGAAAGGTCACTGGCCTGAATTAGCTTGTGACCTTATGAATGCGTGAGAATTATTGAGGGGAGGATATCTGGTCCTGCTGAAAACGATCAGGGACTGTGCTAATGTTTTAATAGTGCAGGCTCATGTAGAAGAGCGTGGGCCCATGCCCTGCTGCTAATTTGTTTATTTGTGTGTCTATAGCCAGAGCAGGGGATGTCATTCGGGAGCACAATGAAATTAGTCAACTCTAAGAGATGTTGCGAAGGTCAAACTGTAACAGAAAGTTGGAACTCCAATAGCTACAAATGTCACGATGTCCTGTGGGGGACAACTCAGGATGCCAAGTACCCTCCTATGTCGCAGGCTATTGTTTTGTCATTAACTGGGGTGTTGGAGTGCCTCTCACATTTCACAATTTGTGAGGGTCTAATTTGCTTGTAGGAAGTCTCTCCCAGCACACACTATGCCTGCTCTTGCAGCTCTTTCACTTAAGAGCGAGGAGACTGCATCAATCTCAGGCTCTTGAATGAGTTATGTGGAGATTGTTGCCTTTTCATTGTAATTGAAATGTCTTCTTTTGTATTTAAACCCTTTTCTAGCTGTGCTTCACTCAGTGTAACTTATGGATTTATGAATATGTCCATGTTGTGCATATTGTTGCAGAGATTGCCTAGCATGTGAACTGCTAAAAGCAGTTAAATTTGGCAATGAATAAGAAATGGAAAAATTGTTTATAGTGTTAGCGAGATTATCAATCCCAGAGGGCCTCCTCCCCAAAATTACCTCTGTAGCTATAGCAAAAGGAAAGAGTTATTAGGAGAAGGGCAACAAACAAGACTGGAGAAATACCTGACTATTAATAGAATTTCTCAGTATATGTGGCTTAAAGAATATAAAAGGCTTTCATAAGAAAGAGTAGCTAGTATCTGACTTCCTCTCTGTGTAATGAGGATGGGAGAGTTGAGTTGCTGCAGCTTTTTTGAACTTAAGTGAAAGCATATGGCTCAGCATACACAAAAAACTGAACAGACATCATCATGTAATATCTCTTCCATACAGTTAGTCAGTCATTGTGTCATTGCTTAGCAGTGATTATAGGTCTTCACTTGTATCTTTGTACCTTTTAGATTGTTTTAAGCAGAGAGGCTGTGTTGTTGGCCCTGAATCAGTTTGTTATTGATTGTGATATTTATTTCTTAGGGAGTGACTGTCTTATCACAATCTTAAATTTTCCCTCTCCCCAGGAATCTAGGAAGCAATTTATCCCCCATGGTGATAAGAAAATATAAAGAACCATCTCTGGAATGTGTTCAAAAACTGCGTAGATGAGGGCTTTAGTGACATGGTTTAGTGTTGGGCTTGGCAATGCTGGGGTAAAGGTTGGACTTGATGACCTTAAAGGTCTTTTCCAACCTAGCTGATTCTATGATTCTATGTTTAAGTGCTACAATTTTATCAAATGTAGTATGCTCATCCTGGCCAGGAGACGTCATCCTTTCATCTAATACAAGAGGGGCATCTGGAAGCGGTGATACTTTTGATGACAAAGAAATCAAGTCTTTGCGCAGAGCACCAATACTAGTAGATGTATTGCGCAATGGTTAATTGTACTTGTACTCGGTTTTATTTGGATGTTTTCTTTCGTGTTAGTGCTTCTGGTAAGAGCCGTGGTTCAGTGCCACTTAGCAGTGGCTTTGTTAGTCTGATGGGAAGAAAGGTCATTTATCTTCAGTGAAAATGTTGAGTTTTCAGGCATGCAAAAGTTGGCATATCAAAATGTTATCGGGAAAAAACATCTCTCTTCAAGTGTTTTTTGCTTGCATAGCTTTTTCTTCCATATAAACTTTCTTGGCATGAGCAATGCTTTATCTTTGGGAAAACATAGTCACTCAGACATCACAATTGAGATTTACAGCTGATTCAAAGAAAAACTATCAGAAAAGTAGGTCTTTTCCAGCCTCTTCTTCTAGCTCTTTATTGAGGCTGGAGTAGCACATGCAGACACCTTCCCTGTGTTTGACTGGGTGTGCTTGATAATGAAGTGTCTCTTCTGCTTTTAATTCTCCAATCTTGTCTTTATTTTGTTAATTGTACTGTGTTGTACAGGTGGGTTTCCTACTGTGAGCATTTTTCGTTGTTCTTTGCATGCTCTTCCTTAACAAACAAGAAAGAAGCAGGAGCATGTGTAGCCTTTAGTTCTGCTCAGAGTAGGTACTATCACAAGATTGTTATATCTTCTTGAGTTTGAGGCAGATTTTTTGAACTAGTTTCCACTAGAATTTTACATTTGACCAAAATTGGTAATAGTTGCCGTTATCGCATGGGAATATAGCTATAAAATGTGGCTGTTTCCCAAGGGAATCTAGCTGATTTTATAGCCTCAAGAAATTGAATGAGAGGTTTGAAGGGAAAAGAAGTTAGAAGTTTCAGAAGAGGTAGAGGATCCGCATTTCATTACTGAATAAAGCCTCTAACGTCTAAAGGGAAGTTATTGTGAATTTTGAAGTTGAATCAGCTCCCACTCTTGAGCTCTCTTGATGAAAGTACAATCCTCCAATGCAGTCCCTTATTTCAAAATTGATGCTTTGCTGTTGAATGTGCTTAAAGAACAGTGTTCCTCCCAACCCACTGAAAAGGGAAAGGTGCCCTAAGGAGATCTCAAACCCCAAGTTTGCAGTTGGTGACTTCATATTGGAGTTCTTCCCCAAAGTGTCAAAGTGCAGTTAAAACATGGATATTATTCCTATCTCTTACCTCCTAGAGGGAAGAGCAGGTCTTCTCTGGTTGTCATGATTTGAAGTGCCACATCTTAATGCTTCTGCAAGGGTCAGAATTAAAAATCTCTGTAGTAGTTATTGAAGTTTTTTTGCCTTGAAGACAGTCTTGGCTACCTGTGAAGTGGCATCAAAACTGCAGCAACGAGGGGAAGAACAGTCCTCCATAAAAACTGTGTTTGTCCTCCTCCTTGTCTTTGAATTGTGAATCTTTCAAGGACCATTTTCATTTGGTGTGAATTGCTGCCTGCACATCAAACTTGAGTTTGGATCAAAATGGTTAACGCATGGGTAATGCAAATTGTTGCCCATTTTTTAGCATAATTGATTTTTTAAATTAATGTGCCAACTTTCCAAGCCATGGGATTATGTTGGGAACTAAGCTTGTATTCTGGAAAAACAGATTCTTGGTTGTGAAGAAAACCGTGGAAAAAACATCCCTGAAGGCTCCAAAACTACGATGTAAATGCAGTGTCCAATATGTATTTTATTTATATCTTGTTATAAAAAAAGGCCTAAAGGGCTTTCTGGAGCTTACATTTAACACATGCCAGGTTTCCCTAAGATTGTTAGGGAGGTACCATGTATCTTCAGTCTTCCTGTGTTTTTTCTTCTGTGTTTCGTATCTATGCAACGCATGCCTCTTACTCTAATACCATTAAAAATCATCAGTGGAAGTATTGGATATTAGAAGTAGTGTCAATTTTAAGTAGTAAGGTGTATCTTGAGTAAACTACCCAAATCTGGTACGGCTAATAATCTCAAGAAGCCATTCTCTTGTATTTACACACAAGTGTGATTTGGGGACAAATTCCTGCAGTTTGTTGTTAACTGTCTTTGAGAGCCAGTTTACATGTTTGCAGTTGTTTCTAAGGTCTGGAAGTCTTTGTAGCTGCTTTCTGCTACAGAGACCTCATAAGCTTTGTAGGTCAGTAATAGTGATGCAGGGAGTTTCAGACTCATTCTGATACCTTCTGTACTCGCTGGATTCTCAGCCTCACTAAGATACAACTAATGTATCTTCACTAAGATACAATAATGTGTGTCTACCGCTGGATATTTTCCTTCTGGGAGAGAGCTGGAGAACAGAATACCTGGTGAGACTTGGGTCCATGTGCTTGTGCTGGCCAGTAAATCCTTCCAGAAAAGATCATTCCTTAGCGCCCGCATGGAGTGGAATCTTAAGGAAGAAAATGCTGAAGAAACTTTACACAGATGTGAACTTTTGGGTAGTGTAAAAAAAAAAAAAAACCACCCAATAATTATGCTTACAACTTGTTTGTAAATATTACAGTTTGTTTAATCCACAGCAATGTGTTTAGCTTACTCGCCCCCCAGACCTGACACACATGTGGAATTCTGTTATTGTGGGACAGGAACCCATATGCAGATGAGGCTGGAATGCTTTAGAGATAGTTATCAACCTCACTGTAGTCAGTGTATTCCCAGAAGTTGAAGCTGATGCTC
This sequence comes from Forpus xanthops, assembly GCA_032466535.1. NCBI lineage: Eukaryota > Metazoa > Chordata > Aves > Psittaciformes > Psittacidae > Forpus > Forpus xanthops. Next base: position 10,158 of record JASSUY010028837.1, read on the forward strand.
AGTGCACTGCTGGAAGAGCTAGCTAGAGCAACTGAAGCAGTGTGCTGTTTCCTTACCCTAATGCATGGTATTGAAATACTTGCTGCTGGCAATAAGGATATGTAGACTTGCTGATTTTTGAGGAAGATGACTGGTATGGACAACTTGAAAAATGTCACCTCTTGACCACTCAAAAGTGCATGATCAGCCCAGTTTCCCTACTTTCAAGGTAGGCAGAAGGCACACCCTGTGCGATACCTGCAGTAAGCCCTGTGCAGTGGAAAGGTCCCCAGGTCTCCCGTGTCTTTAATGAAACAAGCAAGAAGCTTATATATTAGAAACAACAATGTGAAGTGTTGTTGACATTTACAGTGAAGATCTCCATTCCTCCACATAAATAACAGAGAAAAAGGCTAGAATTGAGAGTTAGACTGGTTCTCACTGTGTGGTCACTGCCTGCTTAATTTCTAGCTATTTACTTTTAGTTTTTCTAAATGTCTGAAAATTTCAGGGTCAGCCTGAAGTCAAGATGTACTTGTGTTCAGAGAAATCATGCAGTCCTGCGCTGCTTTTGAATCTTCTGATGTTGTAAGGCAAAGCTGATAGGATATGTTATGATAACTCAGGGTTCTTAGATAAATGTAGTCAGCTCCTCTAGATGGGAGGAAATGTGCAGAGGCTTCTTGCTTTGTTTGTATAATAATAGTGTGTGCATAGCAGTTGATAGATGAATGGGTTAAATAATCTCCCACTCTCCCCAGTAATCTAAATTCTCCATGACAGGGAAGAAAAATAAACTATGGCTGCAGAAAACTGCAGTAGATTGCTTGCCCTGGTGATGTGTTCATTGTTTACTAATGGGAGAAAGTGAGAGTGAAAATGCAAGATATTGGTGTTCTTTTCTATTGATTTATCATGAAAGTATGGTAGCAGAACAGTGTAAAGACCATGTAAGCTAGAGAGCTAGCTGAAGATTGAAACTTTTGCAGGGGGCTCCTTATTTAGGAGCCAAAGACCTTCTTCTGTTCCTGATTATCATTTACTGAAGGGCACTTAACTTGCCTCGTGACCTTCAGTAATTTTTATTCTCTCACTGTATAAAGACATTTACTGCTTTCAGAAATGAGAGGAATAGGTGGAGGACCTGAGAGGGTGAGTTCAGGTATGTGCATATAAGTTTACATATGTGTGTATATGTATCACCATATAGCCTTTGACTTGAAGGAGCTGTATAAAAGCCATATATTTTTACTGTTGGCATAAATTCACTTGCCTAATATTTTGACTAGAATTAAACAGCACAAACGTTCCTCCCTATAAGTAGCATATGTACGTACACAATATTCTTCTGTTCTTATGCCTACCATATGTATGATTTCAGGTAAGCAGAGCCACTACATTACAATTTTCTGTCTTTCTAACATAAGCTATTTGAGCTAACACAGAAAATGGACTGCCAGTGAGCTGCTGCTGAGATGTGTGCTACTACAGGACAGCTAACATCTGCAGCCCCAGAGATGACAACACTGCCTTTGCCATTTAAATATCAGTGTTTGACTATGCACTGGAGGAAGGATTCAATATTGATAACATCTGCCTTGAATCTTGTGAGGATGAACAGGAGAAACAGCACAGAGGAAGCAACACTACTGTTGGGCTTACTCAGTGTTCCAGTGGTTACCAAAATTGTGGCCACTGCAAGGCTGTTGGATGATCTGCTCGAGACAAGTTTGGTGTTAGAATGCAGCTTTCAGTATGAAGTTTGTTTTTCATCAAACATGCAACTAATTTGTACCTGCTGGGCTGCCTGTCTGGCAGCGGGGAAGAGGCCAAAGATTAAATGCTTTTCAAAGATGAATTCACTTTTTATCCATACTGTTAGAGGAGGAGAGTGCCAGAAAAGTACATGGTTTTGCCCAAGCTGTTCTGTTCCTGCCTGTTCAGTATATCTGAAGGATCCCTTGGAGAGTGCAAGGTAGCCATGGTACAGTGCTGCCAGCACTCCTTGTCCAGGGTAAACATGATGTAGAGCTAATGGATCTGCCGGAGCTGCTTCTGTGCCGACAGTGAAATGAATGGCAGGTAAAAAGTTCTGCTTGGTTTGAGCTGACCTTCCATGGAGCCCTGCAGGTCTCTGCACCATGCTCTCCATGATTCATGTTTCTGGGCGTATGGTGCTGGGACAAGTCTGCTGGGCTGATTTGCTGGGGTTCTGCGCTGAACCAAAGTAGCTGAAACTTTTCTAGACTGGAAATGGCCCTCAAAGAATTAAAAGACCTGTTTGAATGGGGATTTGTCTGAGCTAATGAGTTCTGTTACACCTGAGCTGGCTGTATGCCTGGCCTTGGAAGCAGGAGGTGAGTGCATGCATACCTGCTGCTTGTAACAGGAAGGATTTTTTTCCTTGGAACATGTACTCTCAGGCCCCTCCTTGCCCCTTTTTGCACAGGTATACAAGGCAGAGCACACCCAGCACTATGTCTGTTTTTCCCATTTGCCAAGCAAGGAAGGAGTTGTGCCTGGGCTAGCATTGTGTCTGCATGATGCTGTGGTTTCTTCACAACATGGGTAAACCATCTGAAAGAAGAAAAAAGATCAAAACAAATTGTTTGCATAGCTGTTGCCCTAATAAAACAATCCTTCGTTTACGTGTGAGTTCATGTTAAAGCCAGGGCTGTATGCAGCTGGTGCCTTAAAATAATAGAACAAAAAACCCAGAATAAATTAATGGGTGAATGGAGTGAAGCTGAGAGTTATCAGGAACAAAATGTACTCTGAACCCTGAAACACTGATCTTGGGTTGTTCTGTTTTGTTCTTTGCTGTGTTCAATGCAAGTAGGTCCCAATCACAAGCTCTATCCCACTCCCTTAAGAATATGCCTACCCCAGAGAAACTTGCTGCCCTGATGCCAGTTGTTCCCACTGCTGCCCTACCCCACTGGAGGAGTTCTGTGGCCAGTGTGCATCATACCAGGTCTGCTGCTGGTATGCTGATGTGCACAGGTAATGGTTTAATGTGAGTTGTTTAGAAGTTTAGCATCGATGTGTACAACATCAAAACCAGTTTGGTAGCTGCTGTTCTGTAAAACAGTTTGAATCTGCCCAGAAGCTACTGCGTGAAGGTAAAATGTGTCAGTTACTGCCTAGATCATGGGGATAGTGATGATATTGTGATACACTGGTGCAGTGACTCAGCTCTTAAAGACTTGGTTTTTCCTTTATCCTTGCAAAACTTGCTTTCACTAATTGACAATATTCAGCCACTGGCTATGCACAGTCTGTTACTTGAAACAGGAAAGAATTGTTCCTTGTAGCATATGTAACATACTTGCACCCATTATTATCACTCAGTACATAGGTATATAAGGCAAACTATGCTCATTGCCCTTTCAGTTTCTCATGCTGAAGAAAGCATGCTCCATCAATTTACTTTACAGAATGCACCTGCTTTCCTGGTGTCTGATTATCTTGAGTCACAACCTGGACATAAACAGTACTTTATGTCCTGCAGGTTGCTGTCTGCAATAATAGTCTTTGCAGCAGTAATTTCAAGTGAAATCCCTCTGCCTTGACCCAGCTGTGGTAAAAAATATTGTTAGTGGTTCCCTATTGTAGGTGTTTTCATCATCTTGTGGAAGATTACAGATCAGCCATGGCAGCATCTGCTGATCCCTCAAACCTTGCCCCAGGAAGCTATAGAAGCTCCTTCTGGAAGAGGTCTTGTCTTTCCATCACTGGTGCCAGTGAACTAGGTGCCAAATGCAAGTGTTCACCTCAGCAGCAGCATAGTGTCCATCTTCTAGTATAGTTCCAGCTGAATGACAAAGGATATAGTGCCTCTCCTCTGTCCAGGCCATTAGCTTTTCCTGTTAGTGCTTGTGGGACCTGCTTCTGGCTTCCAATGAGAGTGCTGGACTAGACAAAGTGGCACAGAAGGCATCTGTGACACCTTCATTCCTGCTGTTAGTCAACACTTAGCAGTGCAGTACTTTGTCTTTGTTCAGCAGTTTTGAATAACACTGATTAATGCAACTTCCAAACCTCTTGGATGTCATGCGTCATTTGACTGTGGGGGCTGCTGAAGAGATACCTCCCATTTGGCCATTCATACTCTGTACTGAATGTCCTGATTTGTTTGTGTTTTCTCTCTGGATGATGGGAATGGGAAGCATCTTCATCCCAAATGCTGTCATATCCAATTGTATGTCATTTCTGAGCATTCACTGTGAAGTCATTACTAAATAGCTGACAAGATAAGAAAAAAAGAATTGAGTGCATTACTCAACTATATTCCTTTAATGTACTTTTTAATACAGTATAACCCTCCAGGTACTGCAGGGTGTTAACTTGTGGGTGGTAGAGCAAACTTGGCATAAGAAAAGCTTGGTAAATGAGAGGTTGCAGCCCTTGACATGTAATCCTTAGATATGTTTTCTAAGAGTGTGGGAAGACAACCACAGTAATGTATACTGTCCAGCAAAAGTCAAGGTATGAGATAGGCCAAGGAGAAGACTGTGGCATGGTGCCATTAGAGGTCACAACAACCTACTGCTGTTGCAGCAGACTTAGGGAAATAGCATTCCTGCTGAAGAGGGAACCTGCTGCCAATATATCAAAAGAAATTCTTCAGATGAAAGAAAATTAAACAAAACCACTATTTTGTTAGCAAAGTAAGAAAGTAAGTTGCTTTTGCCCTACAAATTGCCTCTTTCCTTACTTTACTCCAAAATATGATCTTCTGAAAGTAATCACATTTCCCAGCTTGTAATGTTTGGCAGGGGCTGCCAGTAATGCCATGTCAAAAACTTCCCCAAATCTCAAAGTAACCATCAGAGCTTTCTGTTTGTCAGCTTTGTCTTCCTTGTGCAGCCTGCTGTCAAGTTCAAAGCTGTTTGGCACATGGTCTGCCTTTGAGCTCGTGTATTCATCAACATCCCTGCCCTGTACGTTTTGCAGAGGGACATAATAAATAAGAACAGAACTCTTCATTTTAAAGGGTCTCTCCAAACTGTGCTCATTGCAGTAAGTAGTGTCTATCAGGAAAACTAAGTTCACTGTAAGCAGTAACTTGATGTCCGTCTTCTTAACGATCCTATGTCATAAATGAAGCTCAGAAAAGCCATATCTAAAATCAGGAATGGGAAGTGATTGAAAGTCCATGTGGATCGAGGAGGGTTCCAGGCTCATAGAAGAGAAATGGCTAAGGGTTGCCAGATATATAGAACCTATAGCTGACACATTAAATCCCTGATGTGAAGATAATTTAGTAGTAAAAGACAGTTTCAGGGAAATATTATGTCTATTTGCATTATTCTTGTGCTTCTCTTAGCCATCTGCTTAAGGCCACAGTTAGAGTCAGGATGTGGAGACGAAGTACCACCATTCTGAACTTACTGGTGCATTTGTAAATCCAGACTAGGCATAGCATTACTGCTTCTTGGCCCTTGTCGTAAAAGAGTTTGGATCTTTATGGGAAAGGGAGATGGAAAAAACAGAAACAAAAGACAAAATCTAAAAGGAAGCAGACTCAAAATTCAGTCAGTAGAATTATTTATGCCTAATCGTTGTGCTTCTACAATTCAATGCATTTAGTTTGTGTGTGTGTCTGTATTTGCGTAACTTACACCATCTGGCTGCCGCAGTGTTCACTGGATGTCAGAGTAGTGGTGGTTCAATGGGCATTTCTTTAAGCAGTTATGATGGTTTAATTGGATTCTGCCACAAAGAAAGGCAACCTGAGGAACTGAACCTAAACTAAAAGTAACCCAAGAAGATAAAAAGCATCAGTTTTAACCTGGTTCTGTTTCTGCATCCAATTCACTGCTCAGCTGCATAAAAGCTTGTCTGGGAGCAGCCATTGACGGTGATACTGTTTTTTTCATGTCTGAATTGTTTGTGAAAATGCAGTCTCATGGAAATGCGTGTTAAACCACTGCCTTAAACTGTATGATGTTTGTTTCCTGTCATACTTTTTGCACAAGGTATTTGCTCACTGAGTCAGAATTTGGCCCATAACACGTTTGAGCGGTTGCAGCCAGTGTGTGAAGGTCAGAGAAAGCAGGAATACGCAAGTTGAGGTGTACATTCCTAATGTGGACTTTATTTCAGTTCCTCCAAGTTACAGATTTGGATGCTTTACATCACTTTGGTTTTCATTTCCGTTAGAAGTAAGAACTTATTCCTAATGTCTCCTTTCTTCTCCCCAGATAATCTGATCAAAGCCATCCTGTCAGCAACCAAAGATTACCGTCTAACTCCAGCTCTTGACAGGTAAGCTGAGACTTTTTAGCCGAGGAGGAAAAGTGATTATCTTCCACATGTCCTAAATAATTTTTACTAGATATTTTTGCCAGAAATTATTGACAATAAATTTGGCAGTGCTTTGGAGGGAGATCAGGAGCTGGAAACTGAGTCTTCTTTACAGTAAATCTGTAAACTCTATAGAGACCTCCATTAAGTCAAACATGAGTAGAAAAAAGCATTTATCTTTTGATTATTTCTTAATCTTTAGTTTCATATGGTGTTACAATACACCCTCTTGACCCTTTTTCAAGTAAGTAAATAACAGGTTTTAATAAATACAGCATTTTCTTTCAGCCTTTCTGACAAAGCAACAGGATTACAAGAAATTCTTAGAGGGAAAGAAAGGTCTGACTTGTTTTAACAATATTCTTCACTAATACCTTGCTCTTAAAGCAGGAGCTTGTGATTGTGTTGACCAAACCTATGCCAGGATGCAGCAGCAGTCTTCCAAGTCGTGTGGTATTTGAATTGATGTCTTTAGAAGAGACTCCTTTGATTCTTCAGTCCTGTTGTAGACATCACTTCTGAAACTCACTGGCATGTTTACAGTCAGCTTCCTAATGATAGTCTTTCTTATCCTTGCTTTTCTGTCATCCTTTCCCTTTGCCCCGCAGTTTTGGTTTAGGGCCACTTCCTGGATTAGAGGTAGTTTCTTTCAGACACTGTCAAACTTTCTTACTTGTTCATGATCTCTTTCCAAAGTCCTGCCACTGTTTCTTTCCAAGCAGTTGTACTTCTCTGAACCCGAGTTAACAACACACTTCCTGCTTTCTAAACATACCGGTTTTATTTCTTGCCACAACTCCCCCTCTGCCCATTTTTCTATGATAAAATTAATAATCTTTTCCAGCCTTTCCATATTCCATCGGTCTCTGCATCTCTCATGTTGATTATAGAGCTTGCCCACTGTAGTTAGAGTTGGGAGTTACTCTCTATGTGTAAGTTTATTAATAGTGTTTTGCAGTCTGTGTGCTAATTTAGGTTGCTTTGAAGTTTGCCCTGCCTCACAGCAGTGCCAGATAGGGTTAGCCTTCAGAGTTTGCATTAATTTGAGAAATGATGTCCAAAAGGCAAAATCATTTTACAAATTAGCTTCCTAGAGATTCATTTTGCACGCAGCTGAGTTTCACCCATCAGGGGTTTGCTGGGGCTCTGGTTGGAGAGTTAAGATTTTAATCTGTTGAAAAAATCCACATATAGACTCATTCCGGAGGTTGCTCATGGGAAATTAGTGTTAATGACAGAGGGCAGGTGGAAGATTGTTGCAGGGAAGGTTAATGTAATTGTGACCCATACAGCTCACCTATTCTTTGAGGAGTGGAATGTTCTGGGGGTTTTAAAAGTAATTTCTCAGGAGGTTGTGAAATACAGCTACTCTAGCATGAGCTATTCACTTTGGTTTTACATTCTTTATAATGGTTTTGGTGCAAACGTAGGAGCACTCAAGCCTTTGTAAGACATATGCAAAGTCCCCTAGGTATCAAGTATGAAAAAGACATAAGCAACAGACTTGAAATGTGTTTCTATAGTATTGCAGTAACAAGGTTTGGTGGTGTGTAAACACACAAATATCTTGCTGAAGTACCATTTTATTGGTAATTTTTGTGATAAATGCAAACCAAGTGGATGTTGGTTGTGTATTACATGTCTCACAGTCAGGTACTTCCCAGAGCCCTTCCAAGTGAGCAGGTCTTAGGAAAAGTAAAAATTGAAGCTCATGTGGGAGAAAGGGACTGGAAGGAGTTGGGATAGCAAGCCACAAAGTGAGATTGTGAAGCAGTAGGTGGATGGAGTTGCAACAGTGGGTTATGAAGGGAGCTTGGATGCTGCAGGAGGTGTTAAGGTTACAACAAAGCTGCTCTTAGAAATCTGCTTTGAGTAGGGCATAGCTGAAGACTTGGTTATTCTCCCAGCTGTGATTGTAAATGAATTGCAGTGCTGGCATTTGGATATTATATCTGCCATTTTGGATCCCAGAAAAGCTGATAAAGCAGACTGATGAGGGAGGGTTAGCTGCTTTCTCCTCTCAAACTCAAAGCAGAGCCCATCGGTTCCTCTCCGTGGTGGCATCAGTGTGCTGGGAACAGGGCCTTAAGGTTTGGCTCCCTCCCTTACTGAATCAAGGAGGAAGTCCAGACCTGTCCCCTTTGCTCACCACCTTGGGGCAATGGAGAGGGCCTGGCTTAAGGGACCTTTGAAAGTCCCTTCCAAACTAAACCATTCTATGATTAAGGGCTGAAAAAATGCCTTATCACTGAGTCAGGTAAGAGACACAGCTAAAGTCTATGAGATACAAGGGGTCAGACTTAGGAGATCTTGTGAACCCATCCACTTGCAGGCTCTCAGAAGTCTAATGGGCTAATTCTAGCAGCAGGGAAGATGCTCCAGCTTCACCTTCTCTTCAGGATGGAGTTACACCAGTATTTTCTCTGAGGCAAAGCCAGTCTATGAAGCTGTGTTTGCTTCTGCTTTCAGACTGTAGCTCGCTACCATCTCCTTATGCTGCTGCTGTTGTTCGAAGAGGAACTTTAAAGCTGGTCACTGAAGCAATTCCAGTTCAAAAGTTTTTTTTTCTCAATCCAGGTCATTCCAGTGACCTCATTTACAGAGCTCTCCTCCCACTGAAGAGTTGCATTGGCACAGCTCTGTGACCACAGTACCTCTTGTATGCAGAGGGATGGGGATGGGTGGGGAGGGTGAGCACTGCCAAGCCCACTGAAACAAGTGTTCACGTAACCATACGCTGAATTCAGCTTTCCCCAGGGAAGGGTGGGAGAGGCAGGAGAGGTGAGGTCAGAGCAGTGCTTGAGAGGACAGGGAGGAAAAAGGGGATTAGAGTTGTGTGGTGGCTGATCTACACCAACCCTTTGGTCTTGTCCCCACCCAACCTTCTCCATTTCTGTTCTTCACAAAGCTGTCCCTTGAGATGTTACCTTCACTTGCTTCCCATAAGCCCTGGAAATGAACTTTGTTTGATTATCCCTGTATTAGAAAGGCATCTTGATGCACCTTCCCTAACACAATGTACTGACATGGTCCTGAAATGAGGCAAACGCAGTTCTTCCGGGTATGTGTATACATTTCATCATCCCAAAGCAGCTTTGCCAACTCACTCCAACTAATCCCTCCATTGTGAGCAGAGTTGTGTTAGTAACTAGGAGCAGCTGGAGGGCATGTGAACAAACGCCCTCATGCCTGTAACGTGGTGTGATGTCATGCTTTCTTAGTTTTCTTCATGACTCCTTACTATGGCCCCTTTGTGTTGAATTGCTTACAGTAACCTGCTCCTTCTCCAAGGCAAGAGGTAGGTAAAGCTGCAGTTGTGATTGTGAGGGTTGTTGCAGCTCAGCTTTTCTGCAAAAGATTGGAGATCCAGGGGACTCGCTCTAGAATCAGTGTTCTTTTCCTTCAGAGCTGGCAAGTCTTTCTCCCTGATGCAAATGTTGGTTTGCTGCTTCTTTGACATGTCAAGAGTTCTCTTGGCCTCTGTTGACTTTTGCAAGCCCATTTGTATCACTGGCATTTTCACTGCCTGCTTTGGTGGTTCCTCCAGTGGCCTGCTTCTCATTCTGCAAATTGACCAGGGCTTGGTTTCTGGTTCCACAGTGTCTCTGCTGGCTGAACCTAAGTGGATTTTTGGGTTAAATGTCTGCAGTGATAATCTGTAAATTTCCTATGAAAACAAAGAAATATAAAAACCTGATTGACCATTTTGTATTGCCGCTTGGCAGTGATGGAAAACTGAGAGTTTGAGCTTAAAAGTAACACAGTCTTTACTAATGCAATACCTAAACTAACAGATGAGGAAGGAATTTGATAGAGCAGGAGAGGTGAGTGTGTCCCTCTGGCTCAGGTTGTACAGGGTTTAAGTAACAGCAGCCAGATCAAACTAGAATATGCTAAGCCTCCCTAAGTACCTATTACCCAAAGACGTATGTTTTAATTATTCTATCTTTCCTCAAAGCCTTTAGTTACAAAGTTGTGTAATGGAAGGCTTTGTGGTTTTTCTCCCCTGAGGAATTCCTAAAGTGCTTTGATAAGAGGGAAAGAGGAAGTGGCAATTGCTATAACGCATGCATGCATTTACAGTGCTGTATTGTTCAAGATCTGTGTGAATCCTGGTTTTGGTGTAGATGAACACAGCCTCTGAGCATTTGTGTCAAGAGGCTGTACATCTGGTTACAGCTTCCAGCTTAGGGCTTTAGGGAAAGTCTGCCTGGTGTGGAAAGTCCATGACCCTCCTTCATACCACCCTGGAAGCAAACTGGAACCTGAGCTGTGTCCAGTGTGTTCAGTCATTGAATTCTTCTGGAAAAGAAATACAGCTTTGACATACTATGTAAATAAACAAGATGGTGTTTGCACACTTCTTTGTGGTGAAACAATTGAGCTGTAACTGATGCTGCTTGCACGGCATGTTTCTTCATCCAGAAACTGCCTGTAGCCTGCAGTGACTTTGCAAAGTTTCTCGTACTTAGGCACCATCAGTCAGTGCTGACTGTGAAGGAGCACAGCTACACTGGTGCAAAGCCTCCAAACTTCTGGCTGGGATGTGAGGTCAGGTGCCTGATGTCCCTGCTCGAATGCTTCCCTTCACAGTGCCACCAGGGTGACCCTGCAGTCTCCTCACTGTCTTGCAGTGTGGTTGCCAAAGCTGGTGAGACCAAGCTCACCTTTCTGCCTGTCTTGTTCAAAACAGACCTGGCTACCCAGAGTTGATGTACGTGCCTGATGTATGGAATGCAGGCAAAATCCCAGACTCACCATATCTTCATCACACTCATCTGAAGAAAGCAGTCCGTGCCTGCGTATTGCCTTCTGAGTATGCAACAGAAACTGCCAGCTTTGTGATGAGAGTGGGCAGAGTACTTTTGAAAGAAATTTAAGAAAAAGCTACTAGAAGATTGAAGATTGGACCTCAGTGTCAAAAAGATACTACTGAAAAATCTTATCTGCAGACTTAAAAAGGAGGACATGTTTATGTGCGTCAACACTAAGAGGGTATAGGACTGAGACACTGGAACAGGTCTTCTAGAAAAGCTGTGGCTGCTCCATCCCTGGCAGTGTTCAAGGCCAGGTTGGATGAGGCTTTAAGCAGCCTCGTCTAGTGGGAGGTGACCCTGCCCATGGCCGGGGGTTGGGACTGGATGAGATTTAAGGTTCTCTGCAACCCAAACCATTCTATGATTTTATAAGCAATTCAGACATGTAGTTGGGCAAAGGTGAATAACCTATCAGTTATGCTGAGTAAAGGCAGAACTATTCAGTTAAGTATTATTTTTGGTGGGTAGATATAGAAAGATGTCCTATTTTACAGCAATAATTAAATACTTTTTGTTAGTAACTGTGAAGGTGAGTTTTCCATGTCTTTTTAAATTAATAAGCACTGAGGAGTATTTAAGGAGTCATATAATTATTTTTGTTATTACTCTTTGCTTTTTAACCCGTCTTGGAATACTGGGTATGACAGCAAATGTTGTGCCATTCACGGATGTCATGGTTTAAGCCCCACGACAGTGGAGAAACATGGGAGATGACAAAGAGCTGGCTGTAAGTTGATTAACCCTCTTTTGCAGGGAAAATCCTGTAAAGTTAGATGTTGGACAGAGCCAGGATGGCAATGTAACTGATGTGAGTTATCTTGGGGTTTGTGGAAATGAAATCTTGTCATGTAAAGGATGTATCTTAGATGAACTAGAAGCTTGATTGGTAAGGGTGTCCTTCTAAAGGTAGGTATTAAATATTTTTCTCAGTCCATTATATTCTGTTTATACACAACACCTATGTGTAGGGTATGTCTATGTTGTAGACATATCCTTTCGAAGAGTGGGATATGTCATACAGCTTTAAGAAGTTACTGTCAGGGTTGAGAATTAATCCCTTAGTGACACTTCCACTGTAATCCTGCTGGCAGGTGTTCACAGTGGTTAGAATCTATCTGGAGGAAATGTAAGATTACAGTAGGAAAACTTGCCAGAGCCTGGGAATGTAAGGAATAGGAGGGCTGGGTCAGTCTAGACCTTTTCATAGGGCCCTCCTCTGAACAGTCCTTTACTGGAGCCAAATCAGAAGTCAGGAATCTCAGAGGTGTCAGTTCAGATCATGCTTACAAGATGAGGATTGTATTCTGCAAACCAGTGGCTATAAAAAGAGCACTGGAATGATGTATGTAAAATCTCTGTGTAAAAGGGACCCTGCTTTGAGCAGCTTTAGCTCCGCATGCTGGTCTTCCAGAGTCAGTGCTTTGGAGATCTGGGGAGAAGTTGAAAATGGCTCAAAGAGGTGGTGGAAATGAGAGTCAAGGTCTAGGAGAGCTGCCGTACCCTAAAAGATGTGATGTGCTCTCTCTGGTTTGTGTGGTCAAGAGAAAATTGGGAATGGGCTTTGATCTGTACCCACGGGAACAGGCTGCTGGAACAGCTTTGGCTGGTGGAACTGGTTCTTCTATCTCGTGTGTAGCGGCTCATGATCACCAGTGTGCCCTGTGACTGATTATCCACCTAGAGGCAGATGTTTGCACACTGGTTTGTCAATAAGTGGATCACATGCAGATGTGGAAGGGACTACTAACAGTAGATGGTGCTTTAATTTAGCAGAAAAGGGAAGGATGCAACTAAGTGGTTTGAGGCTGAAACAAACATCTGTATTCAAAGTTGGTTAGAGCTAGCATCCTAACAGTAAGTGGAAAGGGATAGAAGTGAGTGTCTATAGCTTGGAGCCTTTGGATTTTAGCATGGTGGCATTCTTCAAAATGTAGAATTAAAAAAAGTCATGGCTTAGAGACAACTGAGTAGAGAAATTACAATATTTCACCCAAAGGAAAGGTCTGTTGTTTAGGAGCTCAAACTTTCTTACCATAATCATCAAAAGAGTGTATTTTCAGATGAAATTTCACTTGGCCAGAACTGAGCTATGTCTTTTTTTCTGTCCTTACAGCTCCTTTTCCTCAAAGGAGGTAATGTAAAATTACAGTAGGTTTTTGACAAAAGTGTTTACATCTTTGTCACTCGAGTGTACTTGGGGCTGACTCTTCTCTTCCCTTCTTGACACAATGTTGTGCTTGATCCAGATTGTGTCTCTGCTTTCTCCTTGTTGCCAGAACAGTGTTTTGGGCTTTTTTTTTATTGTGCCATTGTCTATAAAGTTCTTTCTGTATTGTGATTTCATTATTACAAACATCCACGCTTCTTGGGCCCCTAGGGACACAAACACTGGGTTAGCATATCCATCTTCTTGAGGAGGTTTCTTCTTTTGGAAAGGCTGGGAACTGCAGTGAAGCTTAATCTGGGCTGGGGAAGCTGTTCCTGAGCATTTCTTGGTGCTCTTAATTCTGCACATATCTGCAGCTAATGGCTCTGTCAGCAGGATAACCCTCAGTGGTTTAGCCGAGTCTTTAAGCATGCTCCAGCCCTGCTCTGCAATGACAGACACTGCATAAGTAGAGCTTTCTTCATGCTGGGTTTTTAGACTGATAACAGCAACGACAGCCTAGGAGAGCTGAATTGACTGTGCCTGGGACTAGGAAGGCCTTCTAGCCCAGAGTTCTGCTCCAAACAACTGATTGCCTTGGACCCTTTCCGAAAAAGGCCCTGCAGACACGTATTCCTTCAGTGAACTACCAGAGGTGGAGGCACATTGCCAGAAGAGCCAGCTGCGTTTGGGATTAGATGGCTGGAAAGAAGTCCTCTCTCTGTCTTCAAAACAAAATCACTTTTTAACATCTGCTGCAGAGTTCTCATGACTTGCCCTTCCACAAGAAACTGTTCTCTTCCTTCTCTTTCCTGTTTCTTGATTAATTAAGATTATTTTACTTCGCCTCCCTCACCCGTTATGCCTCCATTTACGTTTCCTACTGGTTAGGAGTGGGGGTGGAGTGTCCTTTTCCTATCCATTCAGTGTTTTTCTATCTCTTGAAATCTATGATTACTGAGGCAATTTTGCACTGAGCAAGGTGAGCACACCCCAGATAACCTGTTAAGATCTGCCTGCGCTCATAAAATTGCTTGGAGAGGACTTCCTCACTAAGCTTTTGGTTTATTGTTATTTCAGTGCTAAATGAATAATGAGAAGGTTTAAGTAAACAGATGGGTTTGATTCAAGCCCATCATAACAGGGGTGTAGGGGGAGAGGAGCTGCTTGTCCTGACAGCTCATCTCATTAGGCCACACATGGGGTGAAGTGTTGAAAGCAGTTTATCACATGTAATGCCTGGGCATGATGGGGTGAGCTGGGGATCGGGTGTATCTCTGTCCTCCCCTTAATTCTTAATGTTACAAAAGGTTCCCTGTAGTCCTTAGATAGGTGCTAGCTAAATACATACAGCTTGGTATATTTGAAGTTATGTTACAAAAAATCACCTCTTCTGTTTCTTCTGCAGTCTCAGCTGCCGGCGATGTATCATTGTGGGAAATGGTGGAGTACTTGCCAATAAGTCATTGGGGTTAAAAATCGATGACTATGATGTTGTTGTCAGGTGAGTCTTTGGCATCTCATTTTTTTGTCATATATTTAGTTTCAGTATAATTTCCCATGCTGTGCAAGCAAGTGTTAAACCTACTCTAGTAACAATATCCATTTGTGTGGAAGCATTAATACGGAGGGGAAGAAAACCCAAGAGCATATGTTTGTTTTAAGTGGTGGTGACATAGAAAGGGTAAAGGCACTCCTCAAGCATTCTGTTTTCCACAGGTGTGTAGGAATGTGGTCTCTCCTATGATCCCATTTGAGTCTGCTCTTCATAGCTTCTTTCTAAAAGCTGCTGCTTTTGTGTTGCCCTTAGGTGGTGAAGCTGTAAAATATACTGTTAGATATGCTCCCTTATGTATCCCCTAGGTAGCTTAGGGAAATATTTTTGGTTATACATGTGTAATGTTCCCTGAGAACTACACTTTGCGGTTAGGATGGGAAGAAATAAATGTTGCAGTATAGAGTCTGAGGAAGCAATAACCTTTCATGAGTGAGGACCTAGTAATGATTAAACACCTGTAGGTGTGCCCTAGAACTATGGATACTTTGCCTGTTTTACTGAGGATGATGGGATGATGATGTTGGATAAGGGAGCAGAAGCAGAGTGGCGTAGGAATGGAAAGGACCACGGTGAAAGCTGGGACTTCTTGGTTTTGCTGAAGACCTGTATTATTGCCATCTCAGAATGATTGAAAAACATGCTGATATGTGAAATCGCAGGTCTAGTCATAGCTCTTAGTAATAAATCTGTCAAGTCAGGGAGGTGTTCTGGGTGGCTGGAGATTAACAAACATAATAGCTATACTAATGGAGAGTGAGAGTGTGTGTAGGAGGGAGGGGGGACATGCTCTAGGGAGCTACAGACCCATTAGTCTAAAAACACAGGGCTTTATAGCAGGTTCTGAGTCATGAGTAACAAAATACTGCGGTGGTAAATATGAAAAGTGGGATAAACCGCAGTTTAAGTTTATAAAAGCTGGTTTAATGTAGTCTAGGTTGGTTTTTTAACTTAGTTATATAACTGATTTTGTATTAAAGGGAATGTAGCTGTTATAATTTCTCTGAACTTTAGTCAAACATGAGATGTGGTGGCAAATAGCAAATTCTTCACTAAGGTGGAAGAAAGAAAGGGATTAGTAAAAGAATTTAAGGCACAGTGAAGGTATCATTTAGCATGGTCTCCTTTCTCTCCCATGTGCTAGTAATGGGCACATGAGGAAAGAATAGAGCATACACATAGTAATAAATACCCTCTCACTCTGGACAAAAAGGCCAAGAGGATCCCTTTCAGTCCTTTGTTCCTGTGAACAGTTCCCTGCTTCCCAGCAAAGCTCCAGACACAGAGATGACTGTTCAGAACAGGGTGAAGCTTTCACAGCCCTTCTCCTAGTTCATCCCACTATTAATTGATGGTAGAGAGCTCTTACTACCCGTCATAGTCTAGTAACTTCCAGTTATTTCAGCTGAGCTAAAATTCAGTTACAGCCTTTTCTTGGGCTCAGACTGTTCAAAAAGTAGCAATAGAAGAGTTTCAATCCATCTGGGCTAAGCCACCCACCGAGATTTACATCAGAAAGTCCACTATTTAATTTCCAAATGAAAAGTTCAACCTTTTCCCTCCACATGAGTAAATCTAAATCATTTTTCAAGCTGAGAGGATAAGAGGGCAGCTAAGCACCTGTGCTGCTTGTGGGATGGATAAAGGAGAGAAAAGTCAACTGTAAAGGTTAAATGAAGCCAGGTGCTTGGATGTGGGATTGCAGAGGAGGTGAGAATAGACTTCTTAAACATATCCAACTGGTTCCTAACTCCTGTGGAAGCTGGGGAATTCCCTTGGGTTACAGCATCCTATGTCATGGGTTGCAAAACGCTTTTGAAGGATCAGATTTTGGGACCTGGGAGGTGACTTTTGAGGGGGAAACTGTGGTACATTTGCAGCCACAGGAGTGATTTGGCAGCATGTGGAGTTTTTTTATGCCTCATGTGTTACCATGTGAGGATTGCTAATTGCAGCAAGAAGTTTTGATCTTGTGGTGAAGAGATACCAATCAGCTTTGACAGTTGTAAAACAGTTTGGAGTGAGTTAGTTACTGTTTTTCTTTAATTGGACGTTATCAGATTTCAGTGCGGGCATTATTCCCGGCTGTCACACTGGGTATCTGGCAGGAGCTTCTTGCAACAGTCAGTCATCGGTGCTCTAAAATACCTCATTGAAATAATTGTAGACAGGGGAAAAACAAGCATATGTCAGAAAATATCTGGTCAAAATGAGCTAGTGATTTACCTGAAGATGGTACATTAATGGTATCTGAGAGGGTCTTCGTGGTGCAAAGGTTAGGAGTTAGTGTCTCTAAGCTTCCTACGTTGTCAGCAGACACAGAAAATCAGTCTGAAATTCCTTATGTAGCAAACTGCCTGTCTGTGAGCAGTACGAGGAGGCCTGGCATCCTACCTGAGGTTTTCTAAGACTAGCTGTGTTTCTAACCACCAGCAAGTCCTGCCTGAGAAGGGATTCAAGCTGTGTAGTGTGCACCTTTGTGAACACAGGTTGTGGCTGCCAGAACATTTCCTGCTCCATTGCCTGTGCTGCCCCTGGGGCACTGCCCATGGGGCTGACAGTGATGGCTCGTTAGCGGGGCTCCATCACTAGAACTCCATCAGCAACTCACACTCTGGCCTTTTGCTGGAGACCTGAGTTCATTTTACTTGGGGAAATGGTTTGTTTTGCTTCCTGTCTAGATACAAAAGGGCTCCCAAGTTTGGGGAGCTTTAACAAGGTAAGCATGAAAAGGGCAAACCCAGCAACTGGGGGTGGGGAGAACCCTGCCAGAGAGCTATATGTTGGCATTTAAAATGACTGCAGGCGCTAACCTCCTCAACTTCAAGTCAACAGATGAAAATATGTCTAACTAGCTTTCTTTACATAGTACTTCATCGCATATATCTGTTACCATTGGAGCCACATGCTTTTACTTTTTGTAGGGTCATCTACCCGAGTGATGCAAAGCCTTGAAGTTTAAATAATGCCCATAGCAAAAGTGAGTGATGTGTGAATGCACTGTCAGCAACAGAGGAAAAAGTGAAGGATCAGGCTGGCTGGGAGCACTGTTTTTGCAGGCAGTCAGGTCTAGATACCTCAATGTCAGGGCACAAAACAAGGCCTTATAAACCAAAAAAAAAAGGCTTCATCTCCTGTATAAATTGTGGTGGTGCCAATTTTGAAGTTGTTTTCCCTTTAATGTTTTATTCCTAACGATGAAACAAGCATTTTTACTAAATAATACAAAGGAATTTATTCTCCTTAATTCTGAATAGAATTTCAGATTGGGTACAGTGATTTTCTTCTACTGAAAGGTTTCCCACCTAAACTGCTTACCCAGGCTGAAAAAGAGAAATTCAGATTCTCATTAACATTCCTACATGGCAAAATTTGCAGTCCATAAGCACTTTCCAGTATATTGAACTACCCCAAGTCAAGAAGGCTGCAATAATTCAAGCAGGCAATGCTGTTCCATCAGGCACTGCTGTTTGATGTCAGCAAGATTCGTATTCCAAGTTATATGAAGTTTCCTCAGCTTTAGGTTTCTAGTTTTGAATAGAAGTCCTGAATAGCTTGATGTTACGAAAGTCATCATCGCTGTTAACGCCAGAACAGTTTGGTTTTTTGAAGGGAAAAAGCTTTGTCCCTGAGGAATGTTTTAACAAAAGTGCAGCTAAATACATAGCACTCCCTTAGAAATCACTGTGCCCAAGAGCAAAGCTTTGTGTGCTTGGGTGTTTTCAGACTGCAGTGCACTTCCATAGCAGAAAGCCCTCCGAGTCAGCAAGACTGCAATGGTTCTGAGCCTTACCCAGCTATGCAGCTCAACTCCTTCTTTTGGTTTGGCATTGCAGGGCAGCTTCTGCCTTCTGGATGGGCCAGTTTGGGGAATTAAACCAGGTGAAGATTCTTCCTTTTTGTGGGTTTGTTAACTGGTTTAGAGTCCTAAACAATCTCACTGCAGGGAGGTTGAGTAGTGTAAGCTCTGGACTGAGGTTGGAGCATGAGACCAGTTTCAGTTTCCTTAAACTGCCATGTTTGACCAGGCTCACCTCCATCCCTGGAAAGGTGATGGAACAACTGATTGGCACCTCTAAGCATGTGGAGGAAAAGAAGGTTATCAGGAATAGTCAACATGGATTAACCAAGGGGGAATCGTGCTTGACCAGTCTGATAGCCTTCTATGATGGAATGTCTGGCTGGATAGATGAGGGGAGAGCAGTGGATGTTGTCTACCATGACTTCAGCGTGGCTTTTGACACTGTCTCCCATAATACCCTCGTAGGTAAGCAGGGTGTGTAATTGAAGTCGAGGTGTTCCCCAGTGGTTCTTACTGGGTCCGATGTTGTTCAACTTATTCATCAGTGGCCTGGATGAAGGGACAGAGTATAGTCTCAACAGGTTTGCTGATGATACAAAACTGAGGAATGGTTGGTACACCAGAAGACTGTGCTGCCATTCAGTGAGACCTGGACAGGCAGAGAAGAACTTAATGAATTTCAACAAAGGCAAGTGTAGGGTCCTGCACCTAGAGAGGAATAACTCCATGCACCAAAGCTATGATTAAATATTAATGCTTGGTTTGTAACTCTAAATTGCAAGGACAATGTTTTTCCATTTCCTTTTCCAGAGCTTCCAACCTTATTTAAATCACAAGAGTAGATATGCAGAAATGGTTTGCATTGCATTCAATGTATTAATTTAAATATCTTCTAATTAAACTGTTGTGACTTGGTATAAAGTTTCACAAATGTTTGTCATGGAGAGCTGCAAGAGTTAATGTTCACTGCTCTAACAGCTGTGTACAGGGGGATCTTGCCCGGCAGTCATTGCTGTATCATCAACATGCGTGAGTGTAAGTGGGAATCTGTGACAGCATCTTCTCTGGTTGCCCTGCAGGCTGAACTCTGCACCAGTGAAGGGCTTTGAAAAAGATGTGGGTGGCAAGACAACGCTCCGGATCACATATCCTGAAGGTGCAATTCAGAAAATGGAGCAGTATGAGAAGGATTCCCTGTTTGTTCTGGCAGGATTCAAATGGCAGGATTTCAAGTGGCTGAAATACATTGTTTACAAGGAGAAAGTGGTAAGAACACTGTTAGCTGACCTTGTGAAGGTCATTATTAGAAGTGGTGGACAGCTGTGACATCACAGTCATATTTGCCACATTTTGATCTGAGGAGAGTTCTTCTGTGTGTCCTGCTGCATTTAAGTGATGGGGTTTTTTTTACCTTCATGGATTTCAGCTTTAATTAAATACGTTTTACAAAGACATCTCTCTGTAACCTGACCTTGCACTACAGATGAGGCTTTCTATTCAAGATAATATTAATGTCTACTATGAACAATTAATTTGATTTTTATTTATTTTAAAGAGTTTATTAAAGGACTGAGGTTTGTGTGGTTTCTGGGCTCTTGGGATTTAAGAGCAGAGGAAGGAAAAGAGCAGTGGCAAGGGGAAGCAATGGGAGTTTGGAAATAAGGATATACTGGCACAGGAGCCAGCACAACTCCTTGAAAAGGCTATAATCCAGACTTTATGTGACCTCCTGAATGGCACAAGCCATCATATTTTGCAGTTATTGTTGCATGATTTGTGTTTGACGTATCACCCGGAAGAACAGTATCAAGTCTAAAACTACTCCACTGAAATGATAAATTTGCTGCTTTCCCTATGTAAATATTTTGTCCCAGTCAGTTGCTTTAGTGCCCTTCTGAAGTACCGTGGACCTGTTATTAGTCAGGGTTGTTCTCTGTAATTCATCCATCCTAAAGGGACTCATGTGACTTTTCGTTCAGTTGATGGTTTGTCTTTATCTGTTGTCATGAAATCCAGAATAAATGCCCTCTATTTGTGTATCCTTCTTGTTTTACAAATCCTATATATCTGTTTTCAAGTTGTCTTTAATGATTTTTCAGCACGTAACAAGACAAATGGATTAATGTTCAGAGGATGGAATGTTATATCCTGTGTTTAGAGACAGAGGAGGTTGGCAGCTCACCACATACAGAATGGAAGTCTGGGAATATAATTGTATTCAGTTGTTATGTAGGTGGCCTTAAGGGCTCATACTTTGCTTTTGTCTCACACTGGCACCAACTCGCAATTGCTTTCCTGGTACCAGACAGATGAAGTTACCTGTCAGGCTCTGGGCAAGCACAAGCGGCCTTTGTAACATGAATAATTGAGTCAAAAGTAATTTTCTTTGGTTTATGTCACACTCTTGTTCTTTATGGGCAAGTGAAAGCCCTGGCAGTGTCAGTGTCTTGCAGCCTAAAGGCAGTTATAGGGACTGCTAGCATTTAGTTTGAAGTTCAAAGGGTGGATTGGTTTACTTCAAGACAAATTGAATTTCCACCTGATGCTTGCAGTCATGCAGTTGTCACTGGATTCTGATGTGGTATCCCTTGCTCTTGGAAAATATGCGGAAAGTAGTTTGTTAAAACTTGCTGGAAGACTGGGGAGAGAAAATGCAGTGATCTTAACTGTGTGCTTCAGTGCTCAGCTTGCCAGAGAGCAGAAAGAACTTGTGTGTCTTGCCCTGCATGTTACTTCAATGGTTTTGGGGTTGGCCTCATTATCCTTCATTTCTTCGGAATAAACACTCCATTATTTTCAGGTTTTGTAGGTGATGTTTTCCAGATCTCAATTCCTGTTGCTCTTTTGAATGCCTACAATTGATTCATCCTATTTTTAAAGCAGTGCCCAAAAATGTCCAGAGTACAGCAATTAGAGAGGAGCAAACTGCTACTTCACTAGCCTTGCAGTTCTCATTCTTTATACATCTGCTGGTTTTACTGTCTTTTCCACAGTGGCATAGGACTGAAAGTGAGTTGTCTACTTCCTTGAGACTCCAGGTCTCAGGAAGAAGTGAACAGCATTATCCTTCCTAGATCTGCACCCTGTGCTTGTGCTGTTCATTCTTCCTGCCAAAGAGCAGCACTGTGCACTTGTCTCTACCGATTCTTTCTTCCAGAACGCTTCTTCAGTTTGCCAAGTTCTTTTGGCAGAGCTCTCCAGCATACCTGCCATTCTTTCCAGATTCATATCCTCTGTACTTCAATAAACATACTTTTTATTTCATCCTCCAGGTTGATAATGAAGACTAAACAAAGTTGGTTCCTAGGCAGATCCCAAAGTAAGAACATCATTTCTACAGTGAAGCCACTGGGAACTCCTCCTAGATAGGTTTTTTTTTTTTTGGCCACTTCTGAAGTTGTAATATTATATGTGGTATCATTAATAACATTTTTGGCATGTTTGCAAAATTGTTATGTCAGAAACCTCACTGAATTCCAGTTTGTTGTGCTTCTCCCCTATGGTACTTTTTTCTTGTATAAAGAAATACTTTGTTTTTTTCAATTATGATTTGTTCTTAACAAATCCACCTGGGCTGCTACTTAATCTTTGTGGGTTTGGGATTGGAGGTTTTTTTCATGTGCTTATAAATAATTAATCCTGATATTCTGAGAATCAAAATCATAAATCAACTTTCTTCCCTTTTTTTTTACTTTCTTAAGGCTAGGTACTGCTTTTGTCCATTTTTTCAATCCTATGACATCCTACCTATTCTACACAAGTTCCCAAAGGGAATCACTGCTGGGTTTTGAGGTTGCTAAGCCAGTTCATTGAATACTTTGGGATGTCGTCCAGGTGACTGGAAGATATCTGTCTTGTTCTCTCTAATCTGATCTCTCTCTATTGGAGGCGGGGATCTTGCTGTCACTGGCTTTAGCTGCAGCAGGTGGCTAGGACAGCTGCCTTTTTTGTGGAAACCAGTGCAAGAAGTGCTGTGTCTTAGCTAGAAGAAGTGACCTGATGGACAACTAGCAGTGCCCTGGGAATAAGATGTAGGTGTCTGTTTGTTCTGGTAGTGAGTGTTAGTATTTTATCAGTGTGTAGTAAGTTTAAAATGATAAATCCCTGCCCAGTGCTCTCTGTGGAGAGTTTCAGTTTCTCTCTCAGCTCATTTTCCAGAGAAAAGAGAGTTTCTTCTTTTCCTGAATTCATCTAGAGGCACTTGCTTGACCTGGAAGCTCTGTATGCCACTGTTGCTTATTCCTTATCTAACATAGGCCTGCCCCTCTGCAAAACTTCATCCCCACTGCAAACCAGTGGTTACAGTCAAGACTGACCTCAGGACAGAGACAGGGGAGATGGAAGCATCCTGCTAAAGAGCAAGACTGCTATGGAAGTGGACACATTCCTCGAATAAAATGGGCTGAACTCTCCACTCTCCGATGATTCATTTGCCCCTGAATGTTGATGGCAGCTGCATGTGTCGATGGTACAGTCACAAGCTGGGTATGAGACTTCAGACACCAGAACTACTGCTTAGGCCTGCTTGATCAGAGATTCTCGGACGTGTACTAAGATCTTTGGTTAGTCCTCTCTTGAGTAAGCAAAATCAAAAGGACTTTCTCTGAGAGAGTAAATGAAAGGCGAATGGCTATTTATTGCTGGGGTCAGTGATCAAATAAGTTTATTCTCTGTGCAGCTGAGAAGGATTTACTCTGTGTTATGTTAGTCTTTTGGCAGCACTTGCATAATGAGGAAGGGATAAGTGCTTTGTAGAGAGAAAGATTTTCAGGTGATGTTATAAGGGGAATCAGTGTGATGCAGAAGGAGCAGCAGAAGAGTGAGGCAGAGGATTTTGTGTGTTACTTAGTCTGGTCCAACGGCCTTCTGAAGATCTGCATGGTGCCTCGGTGCCTGGGGAGCCACTGTGTCCTGAAAGAGGAGCAGTTGGAATATGAACAATAAAAAAGAAGTAAAAGCTCATCTGTTTTTTATTTTACACTAAACCAGAAATATTTGGAAGCAAATAAAAGCTTGAGAGAAAAGATTAATCTAGAAAAAGGACCAGTTTGGCTAAATATTCAACATCAGTAGCAAAATAAAGGTAGTGTCCATCACAGAGTTCTGGGTGAGCTGGTGCTCAAATTTGCGGGCCTTGCCACAAGTTAGGGCAGTACTGTATACCTGGGGAGTACAGAGCTGTTTTTAAGAAGGGGAAAGAGGGGTGAATCTGAGCAGCTGAACCCCTGGTAATCTGATTTCAGTCATTTAACAAGTTTATTCTAACTGAAGGAGAAGATACTTAGATCTGTTGCAAAAAGGGGGGGTAAGGAGTGTGGAATGGGGTAAAGGTGACATGGCTAGCAAAGGGGGGGGAGTATTGCACCATGCTTACTAATATTTCAATGTGTAAGTGGAAGTGGGTTGGAGTCCCACAGCCTGCAGCTGCATGAGCCCATAATTACTGCTGAAGGGTCACAGATGTGGGTTGTTCGTGTGTCTGTGGTGACTGGTCTGGCAGTGCTGACTTTCAGTCATTGCTGTAAGAGCCTGCTGCACTTCCAGGCATCCCTCTTCTGGTGAAAGGGCTGCTTCTAATGCATCCCTAGAGGTGGATTATTCATGTACAGTCACTCAGAACAGTTACACTCTCTCCTGGACTTCTCTTTGCCAAAAGACATTACCCATATATGTATTGCAGTCCACCCTGCTGCTTCTCACTGCTGTACCACCTGGCATCACCCTGGGTCACTTAGTGACCGAGGGTCTTCCTCAATACCCAAAACTACCAGAGGAATTATATTGGGATGGTGGTTTGGCCATATACTGCTCTTCTCTATTAAAATAGTGGTCAAAAGCTGCAAGTTTATTGCGTGGAGAGTAGATGCTTCCTGGAACAAATGGAAGAATTTATAAATGCCGGTTATGCAAACCAGCCATTGCATCCTGGTGCTGAGGCTGACTCCAGGGTGGTTTTCTGCCCATCATTAGTGAATCAGAAGGAGCAATTTTGCTTGCTGGGACTCACTTCCCAGAACATCTGGCACATGGTGGTAAAGAAGCCAAGTGTGGGTAAAGGTTTAACTAGAAATTGGCAGCTCACAAGCTTCCTTCACATGTAATAATGAGCCTGCGGATGTTTCCAGCAGGAATCTCTGCAGCCTTTGCCAGGAGGAGTCACTTAAGCAGTGAATGCCTGCGGCACCTTGAAGCTCCCTTTGATAGTGAAAGTCGTAGGAGCGAGTGAGCACCTGCCTGCAAGCAAGGCCAAGTTTGGCTGTCTGTCCCTTGCAGGGGCATGCCTCTGACAGCTCGCACGCAGCACTGGTGCCACCTGAAGAGCGGTCGTCCTCCAGCAGATGTTGAGACTCCAGCAGTGGGCACAACATCACCCCTCCTAGTGTGTTACAGTGTGTGGTGGCCGCTGCTTGTGAGATCTTATGGATGTGGCAGCAGAGCAGATTTTATTTAACCTTTTATTTGGCAGCTATATTCCTGCTTTAAGTCAACAGGTTACTTCTAGTCCTGCTAAAATGTATGTCACAATACTTCCTGCTTTCATCAGCCTATGTGACTGTGCTAGAGCCAAGGCCGGACTGCTGCCAGAGTCTTCACTGTCTGCTGAGCTTTTGTTTAGAGCTTCTCTTCTTCCATTAGTTAATGGCCTTGTCATGCTACATGTTTGCTTGGGCAGACTGTGAGCATCACAGCCTCATAGTACACCGTAGATTCCTTGGATTATGATCTAGCTTTGCCTGTGGGCGGTTTTGCATGCTTGAAAAAAACCTGAGGAGCCGCCATGCTCCTCCTGTTGGCTTGAGACAAATAGTGGGACTGTAAATCTGTCCTTGCTGTCCAACCCTATGTAAAGCTTCATCCATATGTATGTATTTCCAACTTGTTTGGAGCTTGAGCCCAGCACTTGAGCAGACAGTTTCTCTGGGTCTGGGCTAGGGAGGGAGAACCTGCTTTTCACAGGGCTGTCACTTGCCTTTGGTGGGTAATGGAATGAGCACTGCCACGGGCAGTTTCACTCCAGAGCCTGCTTCTGGATTGCAAGTATTATCTTTCCCTTCTCTCCTCCCAAGGAAGGGAAAAAATATTAAAATACTGCTTTAAAATAATTTATATTGTATATTTTAAGTATTTTGTATTTTTAAAATATTTTATATACGTTGATATTCTGTTTTTTAAGGACTGTGAGAAAGCTTCTTCATCTGGTTTTGGTTGAGCTGTAAATCCAACACTGGTTGTCTTAATTCATTATGAATGCAAAGCTTGGTTACAGATTCATGATGCCTGGTCCTGTGCTGAGGCAAAGCTCTCGCCCATCTGCTTAGAAATATGCCTGGGTAGGGATTGCCTTCTGTCCTCCCGCTCTCCTTGGACTCGAGTGGAAGGGGACAGAAGCTGGACTTGCTGCTCCATTATAAAAGAGTTTTTGGATTGGGAAGCTAGCTTAAAGGTTGTCCCATTTCTCCCACAAATTTGAGTTTTCACCTAAATAGCCATTAATAACTAATCCCTTCAGAAGTATTATATAGGAAGGTATGGTTGATGAGTAAGGCAGCCAATGTGCATAAAGGACATGATGAGGCTTGCACTGGGAAAGAGGCAAGGAAGGCTTTTCAGTGGTGATTGTCCTGTGGTCCTAGTGCACAGTGCAGAAGGCCATTTCCACTCAGAGCATGGGGAGATCTTAGGAGGAATTGATGTTAGAGAATACCTTATCACATCATCAGGATGGTTCAGTGCTTCAGTCAAGGCAGCTGAACCGTTACTAAATGCTGAAGCAGAGAAAATGCCTTGCAATAAAGTGGAAAAAAACAAGGCAGGCTCTTCTGGCTCCTACCAGCTCTTGGACTGAGAAGAGGAGGGAGAGTCTGCATGATGTATTCTGTGGAGAATATTCTGTATTCCTTTGACAAAGAGTAGCTGGAAGTTAGTTTGTCTTTCTGGAGTGATTGGGACAAGTTCAACTGTTTTTAGGTTTTGATCTCTCTCTGGCTGTGCATAAAGCTAGTGCAAACTGCCTGAGGGGTTGTGCTCCCCTGGTCAGGACCTGCTTCCCCAGTGCAGTGCTTGGGTGGGAATGGCCCAAGGGAACCAAGAAAAAAATAAGTCCTCCTCTGTGACTGGCCTATGAGATTAGAGCCATTTCCAGGAGACGTTAAGAAAAACTATGAATGCTGGTGTCCTGTGAGAGAAGGTCAGCTGGATTTCCCTCCAGTCATGGTTAGAAAAGAGGCTGGAAAATGCATAGATATGCTATATAAAACCTTGTCCCTGCTGACCGGCAAAGATAGAAGACCTTCATTCTGTGTTGTATAGCTTTTAGCAAGCTTTTGATAGCACTGTGGTGAGGACCCTACACAAGCCGCAGTTGACAACTGACCCAGTTTTCAACATGGGCCTTGGGGGGGAGACTTCCTGGCCAGATTCCTAAAGGAAGGTTGTTGGTATGGGAAGTGCAGGCTGGAGCTTGCCCTTCATACATACCTGCATGCAACAGCATAATAAGATTAGGCAGGTCGCTGCATAGCTAAGAGCTGTTCCCACCCAGGCATACATAGTGTGTCTGTAAGTACACAGTCAAGCATCAGCTGATGCCACTGCAGTGTGCCTTCACAGCATTTAATATTATTGGATGGATGCATGCTGGACATTAAAACTTGTTCACCTGGACTGGATCATCACCAGTATCCTCAAGTTTGTAGTTACATTCATCAAAGCTTCTGGAGCTAATGAAGAAAAATAGTTTTAACTACACTATTTTCTAGATCAAAAAATCCAGGTATCAAAGTTTGCAAAGTACCTCTATCTGTAGGAATAATATATTACCCCAATTTTAGACAGTTTCTCCTTAAAATGAAAACTGTTGATGTGCATGTCCTTCCAGTCATTCCCACACCATGCATGGGTTTTGTCTATTTTTTGTCCCTTGCTTTGCTTGCTATTACCTAACTCCAGTCTTCTTTGCACTATGCTTCCTATTAAAAGATAAGAGGCATTACTCATTCTAGCCTTTGATAGTAATTAAAGAACCTTTATTCCACATCTGCCAAGACAACATCATTTTCATTTCTGGCTCAGTAATCCTAGCTGTGATGTGAAAAATTGGAGAGCTCCAGATGAATTTTTATTCTTCTATAGTTCCTTTTCCTTCACATCATTCTTGAATGAAAAGACCCCAGCATAATTTACCCCCTGAAGAGACTGAGTCATTACCTTAGTGGGACATCCTTGTCTCTAAACTGGAGAGGCATGGATCTGACAAATGAGCCACTCAGTGGATAAGGCATTGGCTGGATGGTCATACTGGAAAGGATTGTGGACAACGGCTCAGTGTCCAAGTGGAGATCAGTGACTTGTGGCATTCCTCAGGGGTCAGTATTAGAACTGGTGCTGTTTAACATCTTTGTCGTTGACATGGACAGTGTGACTGATTGTGCCCAGAGCAAGTTTAACAGTGGCAGTAAGCTGTGTGGTGCTGTCAACACACTGGAGGGAAGGGATGCTATCCAGAGGGACCTTGACAAGACTGGGAGGTTTTGAACTCATGAAGTTCACCAAGGCCAAGTGCAAGATACTGCACGTGGGTTGAGGCAATCCCAAACACAACTACAGGCTGGGAAGAGAATGGCATGACAGCAGCCCTGAGAAGAAAGACCTGGGGGTGTTGGTTGATGAGAAGCTCAGCATGACCCAGCAGTGTGCACTCGCAGCCCAGAAAGCCAACCGTGTCCTGGACTGCATCAAAAGAAGTGTGACCAGCAGGTCAAGGGAGATGATTCTGCCCCTCTACTGTCTGCACTCATGTGCCCCCACCCGGGGTACAAGGGCATGTAGTGATAGGACCAAGGGAGAATGGCCTTATACTGGTAGGGGGTAGACTTAGATTAGGTATTAGGAAGAAATTCTTTATTAATAGGGTTTTGAGGCACTGGCATCTGTTGCCCAGAGAAGCTGCAGCGTTCAAGGCCAGGTTGGATGGGGCTCTGAGCAGCCTGCTCTAGTGAAAGGAAGTAGATGATCTTTAAGCTCCCTTCTAAACCAAACCATTCTATAATTCTATTACATCCTTTCTGGAATTGCCTCACCATCCTGCTTTACTTTGAGACAATTTCTTCCTAAAAATTGTCATCTTCTAATCTTTTCTGATGTGTGTTGCCATCCAACTGACAGTTGCTGTCCTTTACTAGATATTTAATCATTCCTTGCCTCTTGATCTATGACTCAGTCAAGGTTAAAAAAGATGGATAATTTAAAAAGTTGCCGTTATTCCACATCTCTTCTTTTGCAAAGCCAGCATGAGTGGGGGCCAACTGAAAACCTAGTACAGCTGTCTTGAAAAAGCATCAGGAGAATGCTCATGTTGTACTTGTCCTATTTGGCAGACTGGCAATATTCATACATCAGTATTATGCAAATGATGGTAGGTGCATTTTAAGGTCGTAGTGCATGTAAACTTAGGTTATACTGGTTGTTGCATTATTCAAAGATAGGTTTGGAATATCTGAGGCAATGTAAAGAAATTCCATCCAAACCTGATGCTGATCTTAAGGAAACACACAATTCCATGAACTGCCCAATTGCCGGTGAGTTTATGGCCTGCTCTTTCATGCCTGCCTCTTGGACCACAATAATCTCAGTTTTCCCCCAGCTCGCAAATACCCATGAGGTTCCGTCCTCCCTTTCATCCCTCGCTAGTGGCTGCATGCTGGCCAAGACATACATGATCAGTGGCCCACGAGTACATACGGGTGGTGAGACACTGGAATGGGTTGTCCAAGGAAGTTGTGAATGCTCCATCCCTGGCAGTATTTAAGGCCAGGTTGGGCAGAGCCTTCTGTGACATGGTTTAGTTTGAGGTGTCCCTGCCCCTGGCAGGGGGGTTGGAACTTGATGATCTTAAGGTCTTTTCCAGCCCTAACAATTCTGTGATTCTATCATTCTATGACTGAGCATCTAGCAGGCCAACAGAAGTGCTTGCACAGCAGCATCTCCACAACAAACATGGGGGTGTCTCTTCCATCCAGACATACATAGTTTTTACCACCAGTGCAGCCCATGCCTGCTGAGGATATTGCATTGCCCACATGTGCAGTGCACTTTCCTCCATACTGGAGCAGTACTTTGGAATCCAGCACATGGAAAGTCAGAAAATATCATCAACAGTGAAACATTACCCAGAGGGTATCAGCTATTCATGCAAGTGCTAGTAGGATAAAGATGTTCTGTGTTAACACTTCAGTAGAGAACTACAAAATCATTTGAAGTCTGCAAAGCCTTCCTTAGTCCAAGAGATTTGAGTTAATTTATTTAGCTTATGCATGAGATTTTGGGGAGATTTACTTGTAGTGTCTCTCAGTCTACCTAGAGGGAACATTTTTTTCTCAGAAGCCTTTTTAATTTAGCAGGAAGAAGTATATCTGAAGCTAGGCAAAGAACCAAGAAAGGCAGCACATTAATATGTGTATAATTATTTCTGCTACATCTGCCCTACAGGCTTGATGGATTTGCTCTTGAAGTCTTAAAATCAAGACTTGGTATCTTGGTAAAGTTCTGCTCAAGCAGCATGAGAGTAAAGGACTGGAAGAAGTTGCTGATTGAGGGGGCACTGCTCCCTGCTATGCAGGGTGTCAAGGAAGGTATCAGCAGGATCTCTCTTGGCCTTTTGAGCAGTGCTGATAAGAAATAGCAGAATGTAGTGGCTGGGACCTGAAGCCAGATAAAATCAGCCCAGACAGATGTAATTTCCTAGAAATCTGTGCCTATAACACTCAAACAACACACTTTCAGAGGTGAGCGCTTACTGCTGACAGCTTTTCCTGAAATACAGGCTTAATCCAGTGGCTAGGAATATTCTGTTTCCAAGGAGTACCTGGGACAGGTCTGAGTCTTGTGCTGCCTTCTCCCCATCCTGACCTGTGCCTCTCGGGACCCCTGTCCTTCACTTTCTATGACTGTCTTGTTAACTACGAGGAGCAGGATAGCAAGACACTAATACCCTTGATAAGCTTTTCATGAAAGTAAGTTATTTGCTTCATCCAGTTGCCTGCAAAGGTCACGGCAAAATTTTCTTTTCCTGGGGTACAATTAGCCAGCTCTGTTTCTGCATCCCAAGGGAGAAGGCTTCGTGGAATCTCTGAGGTGAGCAACCTCCAGCATAACAAAATCCCCCAGAAGAGCCCTTTGGAAAGCATTGCGACACCACAGGATGCTGTGAAATCACTCTTATGCAGTGTGAAGACTCACAGAGGAGGGGAAAAACACTGATTTGGTTTTGTAAATGAAATCCCATGCTTTCTATCAGTGCCTGAAAAGAGACTCCCCTTTCACAGCTCCAGGAATTTTGCTATCTGCATTTTTTTTTCTTTAAACTGGGGAAAATAAAAGAAATCTGAACAGTAAATATTTATCCAAAATGTGTGGTTGTTAATACGATCCAGCCTTCAGTCATTTTGAATAGTGTCATGATGACAGATGTTAATTCAGAAAGGAATAGATTGGACGATTTATGCCTGAAACACATGTGTTCCTTGGCGGGCTCCATGGATTACTTGCATAGTTGGTGCTGTCTGAGCAATCTAATATTTTCTCTGCCTCTAAGCACTGAGGGCTCCAAGACAAGGGGCTGACCTATATCTCCAGCTTGCTATAATAAACAGTGAGGTAGCTAAACTCCCCTTGTGCTTGTATCTTCCCAAATTTTATCTCTTCCCCTGTGCTCCAGCTGTGTTTTCTGTGCTTCTGGTTCTTCCTAAGAAAAATGGCAGTTTCTTTGTGCAAGAGAGGAGGACGCTCCTGTGTGCTTAGGGTGCGAATCCCAGACCTCCTCCCTTTCTAGATCCAGCTTCTCTCCTACCTCAACACTCACAGCTATTTAATATGAACACTTGTCCTGACAACAGAAATGAAAAATCAACCAGGCCATGTGAAGGTAATAAGCAGGAAAGATTCTGGAAAGACCTCACATTTCTCTGTAGTATTTGCATTCTTACACTTGTGCATTTACAGGATGCATCTAAGGGTGGGTTTTGTCTTCTTAGTCAAGACCAGGTTTGTAAAGGTGTTCATATCTTATTTTTTATTTATTCTTTTAATCAGAGACATACAGTTGAATTAAAACGACCAAGCTGTTGCACGCAGGTGGCTTTTGATAGGTCTGCTTGGAAGCTTTTCTCAACTGGTCCATCAGTTGTGTTCTCATGTTTTTCTGTGAAGCTAACTTTGCACATAGAATCATAGAATGGTTTGGGTTGGAAATGACCTTAAGATCATCAAGTTCCAACCCCCCTGCCATGGGTGTAACTGACAAGTACAGAAAATACTAAGCCTGGCCCAGGTATCTGCACTTTGGTTGTTTAGAAAAAACTTTTAAATGTAAATGTGCTGTTTGGATTACAGTTTATTTAAATTCTCGTCTTTTCAGAATATTAAATAATGTTACTTAACAGCTCCTTGTTTGTAAAGCACCTATTATTAATGCAAGTCTAGAAAAGAAACCAGGGCAGGAGTCTGTTGTCATCTTCCCAGCCTCTTGTTATTTTGACCTTCCTGCTTTCACCTTCTTAAGAGTGCTGACTAATTTGTATATATTCTATATGAATGCTTTGTGAGCATACAAATTATTTGGCTTCTCATTTCAGCAAAGATGCCAAAATAGGAAAAGAGGGATTTTCTGTGTACTCTTGGTAAAAACAATGTAAAAATTTCCCTAGAGACTCTCTTTAAGATAACTTCAGAAAGTGATGGGGCTTTTTAGGCCATAATTCTTCCTGTGGTGATCCTTTAGCTTTTTTTTGTTGTAATGTGCCAAGAGTTTAGTCTAAATATGTGTTGTTTGAGGAGTTATTTGTATTCGAACTTGTGAACTAGTTCAGCTCCCTAAAAAAGGCTTTGCTGATGGGTGTCCTCGGATGCCCTGGGATGTCCTCGTGCATTGTCACCAAAACCTGCAAAAATAGGGGGTTTTTAATTGTTTTCTTGCTTTGGGTTAGGTACTTTTCGCCTTTTGTGCAGGCGTGCTGTTGTAAGTGGACCAGGTAGCTATGCTTTTAGTTGGGATCATCTCATGTTTTCTGTTATAAGCAGAAGGGAAAATGCTCTATCATTTTCCTTACACTGTCATCTTTGAGCTGATGTTTTCCATGCCATTTGGCGCAGCTGGAAAGTTCAGCTAAACTAACTTAGCTATCTCTCACAGTGAGGCTGCTGAAAATGCAGAGTTTTACTGCTGTTTAAAAAACTAAACCACAGTCTCCCACACTGCTTTGCTGAGATTCACCAATTCTTGAGGGCAGTGTCCGGGAATTGGTGAGACTGTGTTACTGTGGCAGCCTGTTGTGGCTCCTGCTGTTCTGTGACATCCCATAGCTTGGTCTGATGTTCCATAAGGCTGTTGGATACTGGCAGTGCTTCACAGTGCTATACACAGTCTGTCTTACTAGGGCTCCCTTGCCCTGCCTGCACTAGTCAGGTGCCCTCACCCTACAGTTAGCTGGGATGCAGCATCTCCAAAGATGTAAGAACCAAATGGGATTTTCCCTTCCATTGCTTATACACAAAAAGGTTGAGGCATGGATGACAGCCCTGGGAGCAGGGACTCTCAGGAACCCATTCTCCTTCTTCCAGCCACCTGGACAGCAGGAAAGAGTCAGTAGCCTGCTTTGGTGCATGGCAGGAGCCAGGAGTATTGGAGGTTGAAGGGTGATGGATACTGGGGACAGCAGAGAAAGGAAGGGATTACAACCATCAGGGAACTCCTCAATCACTTGTGGGTTTGTTAAGTATCAATAGTTCAGGAGCCCTATAAGAGGCTGCATTTTTTCTCTTCCAATGGCTGATCTAGGATACAGTAGCTTACAGGAGCTTGTAGTCACACTTAGGGGACTGTGCCTTCGGTTTAGTTGCTCTGTTTGGTGGAGTTTTTCTTGAGTTAAGTTTTTGGTGACTTTTTAATTGAGTTGATTTAAAAAATACTAGAAAGTTACTCTCTAAGACTTTTAAAAAGAGCTTTGTGGTTCCAAAATTCAAGCTGCTAGGAGTTAAGAAAAACAAGTGAATAAGACTGCATTTTCAACATTAATTCAGTTCTCCTGTGCAAATGTTATCCTTAATTATATGGTTACATCCTGGCTCTTTTAGAACACAGCTGTCTGTCTAGTGGAGAGGGAAGACTGAGATCTAGGGTAATTTTTGTAACACAAGACATTCAGCCTTAGTATAACTAGTTGCAGAAGCTGTAGAACAAATAGATGGCAGAGAGGAAAGGAGAGGAGGAAGGGTGGTCTCCTGATTGCAGACACTGAGGATTCCTCTTGAGGAGGTGGTTTAGCCTTTGAATGACCAATGTGATGCTGGGCAAGTTAAGTAAGAATTTCCCAAACACATTTAAGTCTTGTGGTACAAATATGCAGGAGAGGTGGGTGTTCAGCAGCAGCAAAGTGAATGAAGTTGTACTGTGAGCTTAACAAATGTGCTGAACATTCAGCTTGAGGTGCCTGCAGCAGAGCATCAGGAGGCAACAGAAATTGTGCATTCAACTTTGAGTGTTTTCTTCCCTGTGAAATGGTGTAATACATGCCAAATATTGCAGAGATGCTCTAAATATGAAAGTATTTTTTGTAAAACACTTAGATATATGGTGATACAAGAAAAATCTTGTGGGAAAAGTGGAAAGCCACTGTTCACAACAGAAATCCTGAGCTGAAGTTGCAGGGCGGTCCTACTTCAGTGCTTACTAACACGTGTGTTTGGCCTTTCTGCCCTGGTATTCTTTTAGTAGATGTTATAAGAGTTTGACATTTCGTAAACTGTGTCATAAAAATAATAGTCAAATAAAAGGCCTGGTCCCATATAGGAATAAAATACCCTTTAGATAATGGTGATCTTACAGAGCCCTGGTCTTCTTTGGGATCTTTCTGAAACTGCTCTAGATACGTTTTCATTGAAGGATTATTACATTACTCACAAGCAAAAAAACCACAACACAAACATAAATTATCTAAAGCCATTCCTTTTACTGAGCACTCCCATCTTTCCTAAGACTTTTCAAAGCAGGAATATTTCTTCAATTTCTGGCTCAAGATCCAACCTACGTTTTGAACAAGAGAGTCTGTAGTACAGTCTATCCATCACCCTGTTTGCGCCTAGTACAAACGCATCTTCTGACACACCGTATGTGAGCTATCATTTGTGCTTTGACTTGTGAAATACTGTATTTGTCAGAATAATCTTCAGTGTTTTTCTGCAGCTCATCTGACATGTTCCAAGTTCTATTTTCTTCACAGGACAATCTCTCTTAACAGTGTTTTGTTATCTTACAACTGTGAACTGTATTTTGCTCTCAGTTACACTGATAAAACCATAGAAACTCATTTTTAAAAAAGGAATTCCTTTTCAATTACAACACAGCCTAAAAATAATTTGGTCCCCTGCCTCTCTAGAGCTGGCCTTGTTCTCGTGCTACCTAGTCCTGTGAATCAGAAGACGATAGTTGGTGTTAGAACAGCAACACAGGAGGCCCTCTCTGTCTCTATTTAGGTTAGCTATAGCACTCAGTTACATAGGTTAAATGAAGTTTGAAATTCAGTAGGCTTATTCTGAATATGCTTTTATGCTTATTTGCAATATATGCTTGCAGGTAGATGGGGGAAAGACTTCCTACTGACAGCCACAGGAATAAGCATGTTGCCAAGTTCTAGCTGGCTTATGTGGTGTACCAGTGCCACGCTTGTGTCCAGGCTGGCTTTTGTCACCATTGAAGTTGCAGCTTTCCAAGCCAGTATGTGTGAATGGGGCAGCTTCCAGTTTCATGTGTAGCCAGGATGCTGTATAGTTTACATATCTGGCACAAAGTTTAGAGTTTGCAATCACTACTTGGAATTAAATTTTCCTTCTCTTGTGTTTTTCAAACTGGTTATCAAACCTAAGGAAACTAATCTCTAGCCAGTGTAGTGAAGCATTACTAGATCAACTAATGACGAAGAATAGTTAGGGTTTTGCTTAAAGAAATAAAGCTCTAGTAGTACCGTGTATTGAGGTGCTTTTGTCTCCATCAGGCTTTGCTGCTGAAAATGCTAGGTGAAAAATGTATCTGAGTTTTACACTGAGAAGCATCAGTAAAATATAAATTGGAGGGGTTTACAGCCTGTCAGGAGTTCTCTTGGGTGCTGCAAAGCTGTTGGGAGGTGGGGAATTCCAACAAGGGAATGGTCTGGGAAAATAACGACCATTTGATTTCAGGCTTAGTCAGTGGGAGGGTACTTGGGGAGAAGAAAGAAAACTTATAAAATGTTAGAAGTACCACATTTTTGGATAATCTAACATCCGCATTTCTTTTGACATTAGGACAGAAGGAGAGAGGGGAAAGTGTGAGCACAATCCACAACTTCCCTGCTTCAGGCAGAGTAAGAGCTTTTCAATGGGGCAGATAACAGTGGAACAAAAAGCTCTAGACTCTAGAGCATTTCTAGACTCTAGACACTGAAGATAGGAACATTCAAAACAAGTGCTGGCCATTGGAGCCATGTACAGAGGGTGGTAAGGGGTTCTCCATCACTTTGAGGAAGTTGGGTAAATATATATAAGTGGGGGCTATTTGGTCTGGCAGTGGACCATCCACCCAGACTGCAGGCTCTCAGCACCTCTGTTCATGTTGCTAAGAATTCCTTGTTGCTTTGATAATCAGTGCAAGTGATGCAACTTCATTTATATTACCACTTGTAGAAGAGCATTTTCTAGGCCTCCGTGTCTACTTGACCGCCGAGAAATGCAGCGTTGGCTGATAAGATGGTTATTCTGTAGTGGAAATACATCTTCCACATCTAATCCAGTTACGCCTAAGCAGGAACCTCTGCATATGGATTGCAGTGGTTCTTCTGTACCCTGTGGTTGTGTGACAGTGAGTGCTTGTGAATGACGGGTATAGAATACAACACATTCCAGCCAGGGTGGAAGCAGAGATCCCAGTGAACACCCAGGCACGTGCTCCCAGGCACAGTGAGGTCTTGTGACTGTACATCATCCCCTGCCTTTTTCTTTCCTTCATGCCCTTCTTCCTCTCCATTCCTGGTTTTACCCGAGTTGAAAAGCAATATTATCCATTTACCACAGGTTCTCTCTCCAGTCTTAATCTTTCTTGGTGCTCTGCAGCAGGGTATTCCATACCCAGGCTTTATTCAGCTTTGTGTTGCACATAGCTGACCTTTGCAGTCTCCTGTCCCCTTCCTGTCAGACTTCCAGAGTAATGCTGCTTATGCTCCTAAATCCAGTAGTAAGACAGGTACAGAAGAGGCAGCATCTGTGTCATCAGGATACAGTGTCATTACGCCTCATTTTGCATAGTATATTAGAAATGTTTCTATTCTGGTGACTTGGCCTGTTTGTATCTTCTACTGAGGTGTGCTTCTGAGCTAAGTCTCTGTATTTCCCCATTTTATTTTAGTGTATGTTGTGCTTTGCCTTGGTAAATCTGAGAACAAGAGATGGAAAACTGAATGGAGACAAAAATAGTTTACAACTGTCTGTCCCTGTTACCCTCAGTATTCTGCAAATGGTCAGAATGAGGGATTAAGTCTGGATTTTCTTGCCTCTATAGCTATTAGGTGAACCTGCCATAGGTGAGCCCTCCTCTTAACCTGCCATCTCTAGTCCATCATATCTGTATTCACTTGTTCCTGGGGTGGTGTTTCTGGAGGGATTATTTCTGTCTCTCTCCCTGAATGAGAGCTGTGCAGGAGACTGGCTTGAAAGCCCTGGCCCATCCAAATTCTTCCTGCTTTTTAAACAGTCTCTTCTAAAGCCCTTAGTGATGTCCTTTACAACTATCCAATTTTGAAAACACTCCAGAATTACTTAAAAATGCTGTGGCCTTCATAGTCTTGCTCTTCAGTTATGTTTTCCTTTCTGCCTCTCTCTCTTGCTTGTTTCTTTATGGTTATATTGTCAGTGCTTTTTAGCAGCCCTTTGCTCCATGAATGCTGTCACCTCTGTGACTGAGGCTGCA
The DNA here is from genome assembly GCA_032466535.1 of Forpus xanthops. Classification (NCBI taxonomy): domain Eukaryota; kingdom Metazoa; phylum Chordata; class Aves; order Psittaciformes; family Psittacidae; genus Forpus; species Forpus xanthops. Next base: position 47,757 of record JASSUY010028837.1, read on the forward strand.
GGTGCACAGTAATACCAACAAATGATGAAGGTGGGAACTTGACCCCAGGAAACACAGTTTCTAGCCTGGACCCTATGGTTTCCACTTTGGTGCCAGGAGGTGATGAAGTAGTGTGGGAACGTTGCCTAAGCAATCTTCAGACTCATTTGCTGACTTATTATCATTATGGTAGTCAGGAAGGGAGATATTACATCCTCAGGGCCCACCCTTAAGCACTTCAGCCTTAGTCACTGTAGCAGAGAACAGGGGATGCCCCCAACCTCGAGCAGCAAGTCGGAGCTCCCGAATCTGACAGGAAAAGCATGCCTCCCCTCCCAGTGCCTGCTGCTCCTGGGGTGGCTGCCAGTCTCCTCCCAGCCTAAAAAGGGACAGCGTTCCCCAACGGGAAGTAATTGCTTTGGAAACCTCACTGAACATCTGTGTCCAATCAGACTGAACATCCACACCAGCGGCGGCTGAGCATCAGCGGTAGCATGGAGCCTTGGAAGGGGCTGTGCTCCCGATGCCGCAGGTCCCAAAGGGCTTGCGTCAGGGGAGCAGCCTCCCGGGGTTTGCAGTTGTGGTGGTGCTGTGATTCGGAGCTTGCCAGTGACAAGCTGCAGAACAAAACCACAAGGTTTGAGACGTAGCTCAAAACAACAGGGTTTGGAGAGCCAAACCACAGAGCTGAGAATTTCAGTAATTATAAACCAGGAAACCAGTTTTTAGCTCTTTAGCCTTATCCAGGGCTTTGCTTACTGTACAGGTGGAAGTGAGAGCTGTCTGCTGAGACTCCACATTTGCCCCTACAATTGTTTCAGAGACTCGAGCAGGAAAACACACCAAAATGAAATACTACCCCAGGTGTCCCTCAGTAATAATCTCAGGGGAATGACAGAAAAGTTACGGGGAAGAACACAGAACAAATACAAATGAGACAGAAGGGAGAAACCAGAGCAATTTCAGTGCAGTGGGATAGCTGAGGAAAATGCAAACAGGAATAGTCTGGAGGAGTTGCAGGAGAAACAGCCACCCAGAAGGGACCAGAGCAGAGAGGTTGTATTCCCAGCTAGGGATAGGGCCCACATTTGTTTTACACTGGCATTGAATAGCTGAGAGGAGCCCAGGTATGGCCCTAGTGGTTCATGTAGCACTGGGAAAACGAGCAGCTGCGATACATGTAGTTATGGTTTTCTGAACAGCTCAAGCAACAGCAAAGAATTAAAGTCTCAAATGTTTGTAATCTTTCTTCTTTTCTCTTAAATGTTTTGGGTGTAATGTAAAAGCCAATAAGATTGCCTACTTAAATCCCAGAACTTACGTAGAATCTCTACAGAGCGTGAGTCCAAACAAAAGGCGACTTGTGTCCACTTTAAATGGCTTGCAGAGCTTTGGTTTGCATTGTTTGCAGGATTTAGGCAATGCCATATTTAGAGCTGCATGTGAAATTGTAATTGAACTTAGAAATTTATTTTAGTTTCAAGGGCACACACTATTTTTCCAGGGTGTGCCTGCTCAAAGCCATGATAAGATGGTTTCACTGAATGAGTAGCTGTTCATCTGTGTGAGACCTGGAACGTGCTTAATGCAAGTGGACTCTGGGATTTAGTTTTTATTATTTATTTCCCCCCCTCCTTCCCTGGAACTGCAGAGCTTCTGCTTTACATGTGCCTTTAGGAAATTCCAAAGGTTTAATAGTTATCCAATTTTTAATGAATTTTTCCAAGGAGCCAAAACTCTGCTAGCACACTGAACCCCTCAAATCCCTTGGTCAAATGGACTTTGTAACAGTTATAATGTTGATATTTTATTTTAATGAGGTTTATTTTTAATGGTGAATCATTCCATGGCTGAAAATGTCATATTATCCTGGAAAGTGTTGGACTGCCTTGACACTAGGCATTCTTTCTAATTCAACTGTAATGAAAGGATATGAGTGTTAAATAAGGTTTTTTAACATTTAGGGTCCTAAGAGCACTTTCCCGTTGTTGAAATGTGAACTCAAAAGACCCTTGCTCTGGTAAGCAAAGTATATTATGTTCTGGCAGCTTTGAGAGAGCATGTGGGATCAAAGCAGAATAGCAGTGGCAGTCTGCTTAGACTGCTGGTTTGGAGAACAGTGCAGATCCTCGTGAGTTTGCTGTGTTAATGCTAATTGTAGCACGAGCCATCAACCAAAGCTCCATTCTTTATGATCTGAAATTCAGCAGCTAAGGATAACCATGGGATTGTTCTATAAAGAAGCTTCTGTGAGGTGTTTTACACCGTGTGACATCAGAGTTCATGGGAGCTGTGCACTGTGCAAGTAGTGTGTGAAATGTAGTAGGCATCGGCTATGGCAGAATTACAGTTGATAATTACAGGAGTAAGCACTGCTGGGCAGGAGAGGCTCCTGAGGATTTTGCAGGGAATCCTCAAGGTTTTCAGCAGTGCCTTGAGAGCTACCATAAAGTCACTGTTAAACTGCAAGCAACCCAAAACTGCCGTAAGTAATGACATCCAAAGCACATGCTTTTTATGTGGAGTATAATGCCTGCCTCTGTTGCTTGTCATGGAGTTCACAAGGAAGATGGCTCAATGCTGCAAGGAGATATTAAATCAAGTTATCCTGCCGAAGCTGTTGGTTAGCAGATTAAAATTCCTGCCATCCTCCTTGTGCCTTGATCTGAATTTTTAACCCAAACAGAAATGAAATGTTAGAATGTAATTGATCTGTATGTCCTGTGAACACGGAACCTTCAGTTATTTTGTGGGCAGTACATGCTATATACGCTAACGTTTGTACCAGTGGGACCAATGATACAAAGCAATGTGGCAGAGAGGCATGAGCCACCCTCTAGGCAGGGCTGTCTAGCAGAGCAGCAGTACTCCAGGGCAGTGTTCTCCCATGTGTGCAGGGTAAAAACTCTTTTTTCCGCTTGTACATGGACATGCATGACTCTTCACAAGACAACACCTTTATAAGCTTCCAGTTTAATTCACATGAAACCTGACAGAAGACGATAAATGTAGGATAAAGTTGAAAGCATGAGTAGAGCTGTATGGTCATTTTTAGCTCTTTGAATGTTCTTAAAAGCATTTACTATCCAAGGGTACATTCCAGGTGGGAGTGATGACAGCGTGTGCTGGAATGCCTAAGCCATTAACCAAATTAGCCGAAGTGGCAATTACAAGTGAGAAGATGGCACCAGGGAGGGGGTTATTCATCCTGAAGCCCAGGACTCTCTGTCTTCCTTACGCATGTCATCCAGACTAGCTCAAGTGCATCTGCACAAGCTGCTGTCAACCCTCCAGGATGCACCTCCTCACCTACAACTTTTCATGAGTGCTTGTGGCAGTGATTAGGGACAGTGGGAACTGCTGCCAGTGATGCATTTTCATTTTCATAATTAATGTAGAATGTATAATTGTGTTTGTTGCTTTATCTTTCCTTTTTCTTTTTCCCTTTTTTTCACTATTACCAGAGTGCCTCTGATGGCTTTTGGAAGTCAGTAGCAACCCGTGTCCCAAGAGAACCTCATGAGATACGTATCCTGAATCCCTACTTCATCCAGGAGGCAGCTTTCAGCTTCATCGGATTGCCTTTCAACAACGGCCTGATGGGCAGAGGGGTAGGTATATAGCAAAGCAAGCAAACCATGGGGAAGGATGAGAGACCAAGTAGCAGTAGTCTTACACTGTTCTTACTTTTCCTTTGGGCCTCTGCTGATGGGAATTGAAAGGAAAGGGCTTTGACTCTGTTATGGTGGCAGTGCTCAGCCTTCATCCGGCCAAGGCAAGATCCTTCCTTGGAACACTGAGGATTCTGTGCGGGAGCATCAATATTTCAGCAGTGTCTTGAAAGCAACTGTAAAGCTGCATCTGAGGCTTATAATAAAAGCATGTAAAGGTTTGTTTTATGAGGCCGTTGGCAAGAAATTTTGATCTTACAGTGGCAAGTTTTAGATGCAAAAGCTCCCAAAAGAAAACAGTGCAAAAGACAATCTTAGGTCATGGTTATTAACAAAAATACCTTCACGGTCATTCTCATATCTCTCACCCCCAGTGCAGCTTTTTGGAGTGTTAGTGTGGAGTAGGTGGTGACCTGGGTTTTCTGGATTATCTCACCCTGCAATGCTGTCCTCAGAACCTATTTATATTTGCTCTACCTAATATATCAACCATTAAGGAAAGTATTACTTGGGCGGGTAAATTACTCATGTACACATGTGATATAGTTGTTGATAGAGACTACACGTGACGTTTTTGGGCGCATTAACGCAGCTGACAAACCTAGAGAGAGCACTTTTGCTAGACAAGGTCTGCTTGCTCTGCCCCTGGCATTGTCCTTCCATTGTTACCAGTACAGGAGATTTGTCATGTCACAGCATGGATTTGGACCAGACAGAATAGTGCCTTGTTTTTCATGTCAAGTCTTCAGAAATATTAGAGATGTTCCTTATGTGCAGGTTGGATAGGTGGGTGCCTGGAGATAGGAAATGCCATGTTAAAGATGTGCAGACAGATTCAGCCACACAGAATGGACCTTAAGTGGAATGTGTTGCTACATATGTACGTATGAAAGATGTCATGGGGTTTTGGAAGCACTGGTTTTTTACTCTGTGCACTGAAGGTTCTAAATATTTCTATGAGCTAGAAAGTAACTTACTTCACCTCTCTGCATTCTCCAGGACTTACACATAGAAAGATGTGGTCTTAATTTGTCTTCCAGAAAATCAGGAGCACTGCCCCAGTAAAGGACAGAAATCATCGGACTTCTGCCTTTATTTTCTCCAGATTTGTTTTTATTTTTAAACACGTTATTTTAATACATAAGATATTACTTAAGCTGAGAGGAGGAGAGAGAATCCGGAAATGAAAATGCTATGAACTGAAGTTTATGAGGTTTTGATAGGTTGTTTAACACACATCAGATTGGGAAATGAAGGCATCTTAATTGAAACCTGATGTTTCACTTCATGAAAGCCCATTTGAGCATTTAAAAATAGTTTATGGAGCTTTAAGGCTAGCAATCTTTGCCCATGACCCCTGCTAGATTGTGTAAATTGTAGTTCATTCCTTCAGATGTGGCAACAGGAGCTCTGCAGGTGCATCTGTGGGCCAGGATGTTAGTATACCCTGTGCTGTCTGTGCAAGGACACTCTAATACAGTGATTCTGTCAGTTTAAAAAGAGAACATTTCTAACCTGTAGGTACAAGTTCTGCTGGAGTCTGAATTGTGTCTTGGTGATACAAATTTGCTACAGACCTTTTTTCACTGAGAGTTTAAATGGGAAGAGTGGAAATCAGAGTATGTAGAGCAAGAAACCAATTCTCATTAAAGGTCTGAGAGAGATCCTGCAAGATGAGTGAGGCGGCTAGAGTGAGAATTGCTCCACAGGAGACAGAGTGACCCAGAAGCTGGAGGCCATAGCTGATTGGGTTCAAGATCATACTTCAGAGATGCAGGACAGCCTGGAAAACATTACTCAAGAAGGAAGCCTATAAAAATAGAAAAGGAAAATGCTGAGGTGTAGTAAGCAAAAGCACAGCGAACATTATGTGTTCTGAGTTTCTCCTGAGGAACAGGGATGGGGCAGATTGGTGCCTCCGTGCTACAGTGTGCTATGGTATGTTGGGCAGGCTGCACACAGGAGGATCAAGGCTGGGGATGCCTTAGTAATCAGGGCCAACACGAAATCCTCATAAAGGGCAGTAATAGTCCACTCATCTTTGGTTATGATGCCTAAGTAAACTTCAGTGCTTCTCTTGCGCACCACATATGGTAACAATGTGCTGCCAATTAACTTTGTAATTTGGGGGCTTTTTCAGCAAGGTTGAGGAGAGCTGGTAAAATAGTTTGAGGCTGATCTCAAAGCGTTTTTCCCAGGATTCAATAAAGGGTGAATGTAGTAACATCCTCTGCTTTGATAGTATAATTTGGGCCAGATGGTTCTGGAGGATACCAGGGCGTACAACTCAGATCTGCATTTTGATTGCACTTACGGCATTAGTAGCTGGAAGTCCGAGCAAGGAGCAAAACTGGTCACCCACAACGAACAGTGAGCTCCCTCTGGGACCAGTACAGTGTTCCAGGAGTTTGCTCAGTCAGTTTACTGAAGTCTTAAGAAGAGGGAGAGCTGTTTCCTACTATGTTTCTGTTTTCTTGGGATAAGCTGATTATAAAGAAAAACTTTAGGATCGTAGCAACATCTGGGGAAAATTGAATGTTAATGCCTGAAGATGAATTATCATGAAAGAAATGAGCTAGTAAAGATCCTCTTTGCTTAAAGAATGCTCTTAAGGTGTGGGTGCAGGCTTGGCTGTGCACTAGCCAAAGGTGTATGTATGTGATTTATGTTACCGTGGAAGTTCTCTTTATAAGGGTCTTTTCGCCTTTAAACCAGACATCACTGGTATTGCATCTTGTAATTCAGGCATGCAATAACCTACCTCACACTGCAGACAGCTGGGGGGCAAGCATGAACATCAGTTCCAGGGAACCATTGCCTATTGCATGTACAACACTAGGGGTGGTTATTGCCGTGGTACCTTTTGCTGTGTAGCAAATAGTTCTGTCCTCTTGGTAGCACTCAGAGCCACTGGAGTAGTATGTTTCTGGCTTCTCTGGGAGCCCTGAGCATAGTGTGAGGTGGCCAGGAGAGCATTTCAGATTACACAAATTATCAGGACTCTGAGGACTCCAGTACAGTGGTGTTTGTTTCTGTGTTTCTGCTGTGCGGCCATTTAACTGTTTGTGATTTAACTTTGCATAAGGTGAAGCTCTGCTGCACAAAACTGCAAGCCTTTGATTTGTTTGTGTACTGGGAATGGCTGAATCTATAGACCCATTACTAAAGAGACAAAGCATCCTTCTGTGGACCTCTTCCAGCCTCAGCATCAACTCGATGAAGGAGGAACCAAGAAGTTTTAGCCAGCTCCATCAGGCACCCGGCCATGGATTAGCACCTCTAGAGAGCGCTGACAGCCCTCATACACTCTGGGATTAACCTCTGAAGCTGGAGTGTCAGCATGTCCTGCCCCATGGCCTCTCTTTGCTGTTACATGTGGGCAGGCAGCCTTTCTGGAGATGCTACTGCTGACCCTTTGCTCCTGAGGGAATTTTTCAGCTCACCTGGCTGGTCACAATGACCCTTTATCTTGTTAGTACTGGGTTGCCCTGGTGTCAGCAAGCTTTGTCTCCTGGGTTGTTGCTCCTGGAGTATTACTATTGAAGGCTGTGTCTTGGCACCTGTTGGGTCTACGGAGCAGAAGAGAAGTAGGGATGGCAGGAGCAGAGCAGTCTGCCACTCCATCCTTCCCACTTGCATGCCTGTCCTTTTTTTTGCACTCTGACAGCATCTTCTAAGGCAGGCAGAGGGACACGTAAAGGGCCACTGCAGCTGCAGTCAGTTAAATATAGAGACTAGTGTCACTGTTAAGCTTTGGGTTTGCAAGACAGTACACCTGCTTAATGGGCTACAGTGTCCAATCCTTTACCACGGCAGTGTGATCAGTCCATGATCTCCTGGGGAATGGACAGACAAGCTGTTGTAGGGTAGCAGTTAGATGCACACCAGCTGCTTCTTCGTGAATGCTCAACCAGATGCTTCTGTGTGTGATAAATGCAAAGTAACTGAAGGGAGTTTACTCTTCAATGAAAGAGTAGGCCATGAACTTGCATTTAGCATGGGGTGAAACATACATGTTATTACCACAGAACAGCTAGCATGTAGTAAAGTCATGCCCTTGCTTGCCCTCTGTTAAGTTGTTAGGTCCCTAAGAAATACTCCCCACATTGCACAGGAATCTGCTCTGCAGCAAACAAAGGTGAATCAGAGCTAGCACATCAGGTTAGATGTGATTAAAGATATTTTATGTGCAGTAACTAGGGGAGGTGAAGGAAAAGTATTGGAGATGCTCTGCTTTGTCTTTTGAAGCCCAGTATTGCAGCTGATCTTGTGCATGGATGGAGGTAACTGTGGGAGCAACACTGTGGTCTGTAACCTCCTGTGACTGGGGCCACTCTGCAGAATACCAGGCATTTTTCTGCCTACAATAAGTAATGCTAGATTGCTTTTTATGCTGTATTTCCAAACTTGAAGGATAAAGGAAACAAAGAGTAGGTTTGGGTTGTTCCTGTGCAAACATAAATGAACAAAACCAAAATACAGTGAGTGTTGTATATACCATGTGATGACTATTATAGTTCTGTATTTCTTTTGGTTTGAAGACTTCATTGCTATTAGGTAATCAGGTCTGTAACTGATAAAATCAAGTCAGCAGTTTTTCTCAGGCAAGCATTTTTTTCCACTTTTCCCTCAAATAAGTCAATATAGTAGTCAAACCAGGTGCGTTGTTGTTGGTAGGGAGCTTATTCTTTAGCAATGCCCTTTTGTTGAAAAAGTTAACAGTTGGGATAGTCTGAACAATCCAATGTCTTACCCTGAGCTGAATAAAATCCCATAAATAACTGGAATTCATTTAACATATTAAGGGAGTCAAATATTTCTAAAAACAGATTTACAGCAGTCATTTCCTTCCAGTCCAACAGGCAGTGACACAGGAATGACCCGGGCATGGAATGAAAAGCAGCAAGACCTTTTCACATGCACCAAGCAAAGAGTAGTTAGGGTGCCCTGGTTCTCTCACCAGCACTGGATCTCCAGTGCAAGCCTTAAAGGCGATGCTCAGTTTCCATTAAGTTCAGAGGAGGGCTGGTGCCAGTCATTTCTGCTAACTGGCTTCTTTTCTTCTCTGAGTAGAAGTCAGTCTTTAAAGCCTCTTCAAGGGGAACAATGGAAGATGAAACAGCAATGGCTTAAGGGGAAACCTTTTATCTTTCCCCTTGCAGGAGAGAACAGTGTAGGAGCAGTTATGATTACCTGTCCCATGTCTGTCTGTACTGCTAAATGCATTTTTGGTCCCCTGGCCTGGTGGTGCAGGTTGACTGTGTTTGCACCAACGCAAAGCTTGCAGTGATCCCTGATGCAGCTCAAGACCAGAGATGTTTGCCTCTCTTGTCTTTATGCTTTTCTCACCCAGGATCAACCACACATATGCTCACTTCACCTTTGGAGGATGTGTGGCAGCAGGCCCCTGGAAGGAGCCATGCTCTGGATGCACAGGCAGCCTTTGCCAAGTGCTGCTGCAGTCATGTGTTGCTCACCACCACTCTGTTTGCTGCTTCGGTTTGTCAGATGGCCTTTTGATATCGTCTCTGGCTCATCTGTCAGTCTGCTGTGTTCTCTCAAATGGGACCAGGCAAAGGCCTGATCCCTGGAGAACATTATATTAGATATTACATTTTCCAGATGTTTGGTCCTAGAAAAGCAGGCCAGGCTGAGAAATGTGGGCTGTCAGTTCAGGCCACATTGTCCAGGGATGTTGCCCTTGTAGTTGTTTACCAGTGCTGGAGAGGAGATGCTGAGCCTGGTACCCACCATGGCCCCTAGGTGGAACAGAAACCTGTGAGACACAGCAGGAGGTACGGAGCTTGCAAGGACAAGTTCAAGGTTTGTGGTAGGGAACTGGCAGGGGAGGTGACTTCCAGTGCTTTCTGAGGTCTTGCCATTCCCAACTCTCCCTGGTTGGTGGGCACCAGTTAAGGTCAGAAACTCATCATAGCCACATCTGGAGCAGCGTTCCTGCTGGGAACTCCAGACACCCAATTCTGTGCTCTGGTCTGCACTGGCCAGTGTTTGTGAGGCTGAGAGGCATCCCAAGAGGTTTCTGCCTCCTGAATGGCCACAGCTGGACTGCTGTTCTTCAACTGTGTGGTTCAGAGCAGTATTGCTTGGGAGTACAGGAATACCTAGGCACACAGCCATAAACAGGAGGACAGGCCCTGAGCTGGTCCAACCCCAGATTCCTGAGGCAGGACGTTAGGATTTTGGTTCAAAGGCCTAGAATAACAAGAAAGCTGCTCACTTGTTTGAGTTTTATTTTCATAATGCAAGAGGTGTGGTGGTTGCTTTGGTATGTCTTTGGGGCATGGCACAAGGGTGTGTGTGGCGAGATAGCACTGATGCATTGTGCAGGGCTTAGCAAGCCAGGTTTGGCAGAGCCATGTCCATGATACCTAACTTCTTTTGGAGTCACCTGTTGCCCACCTTGCCCTGAAGGTTGTACATGCTTCATTAGGTCCAAATTAGAGCTTAGCAGCAAATGAGTTCATATGTCTCTGTACAATGAGAAGAGCTTGGAAACTCCTTAGATGCAGCTAGAGGATAATTATAACTGTTTCCTCTCTCCGATGCACCTCCCCTCTTATTTGTCACTTCTTAAAGGAGAGGGCAGCCCTTTCCCCTGGACCTGGAGAGTGCTGTGGAGTTGGCTGCTGTGCAGCACAACCAGGGACACATCCCTGGATCCTACAGGGCCTTTTCTTTCCCATGCTGCAAGATGGAAATGGTGGTGCTTCATTTTCAACAGAGGGAAGTAGTAGCAGAAGCTCAGCAGGCTGTCATAGGAGAAAAGGGCTCAGTTTCTGTAGTTTAAACCAAGTCAGGACCAAAGCACTGTATTGACTTACAGTAATGACATTTAATTAACCAGCAGACATGCTTCTTTTATACTTCTGTTCAAGCTGGCTCTTTTTTCAACTTGGCTCCTTCTTTTTTTCAAGTCTGTCTGATTCCCCTTCAATTACTGTTTAATCTGTCTGATGGTTGCTGCTTCTTTAACAGGAGCAAATACCCAGTTATGTGTATTTGTTCCAGGCACACGTGGGTACACACACGGTTTGTACAAGTTCTCTTAACAGGTGCTATTATCCACACCATTTACTAAGGGTGGGCTCTGCAAGCAGGCTCAGGCTGCCCTAAGCAGTTCCTGCCCTCAGTGAATAGCAGGGATAATAATTTTTACAGTATTTTCAAGGTGGTCCTCTCTAGCCCCCAGGGTTCTGGCTGCAGCAGTGGAACATGAGGCTGCATCTCAGCAGTGACCGTCTGAATGGCTGCAGATCTCTTGTCTTCAAGGGGGACACACACACTAGGCTGTAGGTACCATAGTACTGGAGAGTGCTGACATCACCAATTTTAATAAACTAAGGCATAGTTTAATTAAAATCTGCCATCAGATCATGAGTTTCTGGAATTTAGGACAACACAAAGCTATTTTGCTAAGGACACCATTTCTGATAGTTGTAGGGGCCAAACCTGATACATCTACTACAATCCCAGAGGTTAGGAAGTCTTTGGTAGCCTTTGGTATTTTAATCATTTTTGAGTGAGGAGCAGGCAGTACTGAGATACTGCATGTCAGGAACTACTGAAAAACAGAAGCAGGTGAGAAAATTGTCTCCTATTTTTCCATTAAAGCCATTGGAGGTATTAGAATAAAGTCAGGCAGATATTTGGTGACCAAAGGGAAGTTCACTTGTGATTTCTGTAATCTGTTGTTCTCCAAACAGAAATAAGGATATGCCTGAAAGAAAGTTATGGTGGTTTGGCAGTCCTCCCATAAGGTTGGGTAGTATGATTAATTCTCTGTGGTTTGTAAGACTCACATTAGAAAGTCAGCTCTTAAATGTTAACTTGGGCAGTGAAATTCCCTCCAGGCAAAGACCCTGTGTCTCCCTTGAGCTGTACCGTGGGAATGGGCCCAGTGCAAGTGTGGATGGCGTTAACACCACCGTATTCCCACCGACAACACGACACATTCTCAAGGACATAACCGTTTACTCACTATGTTTTGGACACTGTAACTACAGCTCAGCTGAGGGAAAGGGTTTTGTGGCATGTCCCCTTACCAGCTGATGCAATTCCAGTGACATGCAAATGTCATCTGCTATGTAAAACATAAAGCTGAGAATATCTGAACTCGAACTGCCGTGCCTGGAAGACAGGATGTTCTGGTATGTTTTGAAATTTGGGCACATTTTCTTATCTTTGCCTGATAAACTTTCTCCATATTTTTTTAGCCCTATTTTATGATACTTTATGGCTACCAGTGAGCTAGCAGTTAACTAATGCCCAGAATAAAATCGATATTGTTTGTGGTATCAACTGAAATTAAGCAGCAGGAACAAAATTAATCTGTTGCCTTTCCTAACATCCAGAGCTGGCACAGGAGTATGCAGTTAAGGTCTCTTAATTTCAGATGTGCACTGTTACAGTTGAAATGTTTGAATTTTATGTCTCACTGATCTAGTCATAAGCAGTTGTTGCACATTTGTTTTCAGATTAGTGTGATTCCAGTACACTGTTACAGGGCTCTTAGCACATGGGGTTTGCTCCCAGCTCTGCAATTCTCATCTAGGGTATAGGTGGCATTCTTTGCTTGGAAAATGTTGGTCTTGGGACAGTCGGGCAATGATAAGTGTGTGAGGTAGTGTGTTGCCAAAAGCCAGCTCCTTTGAATGAGAGAGACAGAAACTCAAAACATGATGTTCTAACAGAGTGGGCTCCAACACAAGGTGAAATGCAATAGCATTGCTCTCTAATTCAGGGTAAACCATTTTAAATGCAAAATGTGAGTGTGCAGTTGTTTTCTAATTCTCCGCTAAGAGGCTGTCACCCTTGATGACTGTCTGAGCATGTCCTCTGAACTTGTGATGCTTTTGATAACAGCCAGTGTTGGGTGCTCTACAAATGAAGATGTGTGGGTGGATTTGTCAACCTCTCCTTAGCCCCTGGGATAAAGCTGCCTTTGGATTCATCTGGCTAAAGAGGAGCTAGAAAAGTTTGTGAGCTGGGGTTTTACATTAGAAATATGTCTGTCATGGCGGTCATACTCATCCAAATGCACAAGAGGAGCTGCGGCCATACAGCACCACTGTTACAGGCCCTTAGCAGAAGGCAGATGAAATGGGGAGGTTTGAGCCTGGATTTTAGTTCAAATGGCAGCTTAGTAGACAGGGAAGACATTTGGGATGTCCCTGCTTAGTGTGCTACTACGCATCTCCAACTGGCTTCCCGCTGCTCCTCATCTTCCCAATATGCTGTGGGTAGGAATAGTATGGCACAGGCCAGAGTGCCCTTTGCCTTTGGTATGCCCCTGAGCAAAGGAAGGGGTCTCAGTGCACACTGCTGACTCCTCTTCATCTCCTGGAGCTGTTTAACGGCCTCCTTAAACTGCTTTTGCTTGTCAGTAAAATAGAGAGTTTGTACTGTTCCCCACTTCTGCTGCTGTGTGATGGTCTATTTGGGATAAGTATTCCTCCCTGGCCTAGCTGGAAGCCAGTGATGTGCATAGTATTGTAATCTAGTACGTACATCTGTTTTGATTTCCGAAAACTAATGTATCCACTGTAATTTGTCCTCCAGCTCATCTACTGCCCCATTCTCAGAATAGCAAAGTTGAAGAAGGCGAGTCTGACCATTTATATTAATTCCTCTGCCCTGCAATACCCCCCTGGAGAGTCAGGTCATAGAGCCTCAAGCAAGAGCTGCTGCTTTTGTACTAGATGTTTTGCAATAAGCTGGTTAATATGATTTTCTTTACATTCTGTGGGAGGCTGTTGACCCTGCAAGCTGGCATTGGGCAGTTGATGTGCAGATATAGCCAAATACCTCTTCCTGATTTTCTGCTTAGTAGCAGCAGTGCCCCTGTGAGCAGAGGCAGTAAGAGGAAATCTGTGATTCTAGAAATGGCAACCTGCTAATGACTTCCATTCCTGCTTTCTCTCCTCTCAGAACATCCCTACCTTGGGAAGCGTAGCAATAACCATGGCGCTCCACAACTGTGATGAGGTGGCGGTAGCTGGGTTTGGCTATGACATGAGTTCACCCAATGCACCGCTGCACTACTATGAGAACATCAAGATGTCTGCCATCAAAGAGGTAGGGAGTTCCTGCTGAGCACATCTTCCTCCAAGCCCTCCAACCACCCCAACTCCAGAACCTGACTTGGATGGTGATGTCAACTTCCAACTTTCCTGTATGGGTCAAAACACACCTCCACCCATGCATTTGCCAGTAAAATTCTAGACATTCTCCCAAGCACAATGTGTGTTTAAAATGGTTGTTTCTGATGGGAAAAGTTCTCTGGAATGTGTATATAATGTGATTCCTTCTTTGAACAGCAGGGAAAAGTTTCGCATAAATGTTAACTTGAGTTAGGGCAAAAGGGAGCAGTTCTGCTCTGGGGTTGAAAAGATGTGGCCGCCTCCTGCTTTTTGATCCTTTGTATTGCTCTCTAATCCATAGGCTTCTTTCACTAGATGATCCCCTCAGCCCCTGTGAAATGTGGAGGAGGTGAGATTAGCCCGTGCATGTTAGTTCTCAGCTGACTCTTCAGCAGCAGTTAGCTAGTGTAAACACATCACTGCTCTGAGGCTGCCCTTCAATGGCAGCTCGACATTATAAAGATTTTCTGGTACTATCACAGTAAGATGAGCAGTATTTTTAGAGGAACGTTGGTGTAATGCAGCAATATAAAGATGCTCTTTCAGGTCTGTTCATTTCCTGTACCAAAGTAAAGCAAACTTGGACGCTGGTCAAAGCTTCTGTGGTGGGAAAGTTTGATGCTTTATTGATAGAGCTCATTCTTTCCCAGCACAGATGTTGCCCAGGTCTTTCTAAGATTGCTACACCCTCTTCACTGACTCCTGGGTAGGGGAACTTTCCATCCTACTTCACGTTGTGAAAGTTGTATTGTTCATGGTCAGTAGCTGTCTTCTTGCAGTTGTTCGCCTTGCATTTATTCACCTCAAGCACTTTGCCATTGATCCAAGCCAGGATCCAAGCTGGGAAGTTGTGTTTTTCCAAATCACAAGATTGTACGTGTCTTAGTACTCTCACAGGCTGTAGGCTGCATGACCCTAGGCAGACTGAGAGGAATTAGAAATCAGTGATTAGTCACCTTGAGAAATAAGAAGGACGTGTCTAATGATCAGAGTAATGAGGCTTTGGAACAACCTCTCAGCGGAGGCCGAGAGAACAAACTGAGTCTGGGAAAAGATTCTGAGGAGGTCCCAGATATAGAAAGGGACAAAACATTTTTGTCCTGACATACCTTCTGGGCCTATGGAGGTAGCCAGAAAGTCTGCTGTGCTCAGTGGAATAACTGTGGATTTAATCAGTCCAGGCTGGGAAAGTGAGTGCCCATTTACAGGATTTAAGAGGTATGTCCAGAGAGGAAAAGTGAATTGAGACACTACTTACAGAGGTGGTGTCTGGCTTGTGAAATCCCTGAATGGAAAATAGCTGAGGAATGTCGTTCTTGCAGTAGTGGAGGAGGTATCACCATTTGTTTGCCCAGTTCTGTCTCTTCCCTGGGCGTCTGCTTATAACCACTGTCTGAGACAGAACCCTGGGCTACCCAGGCCCAGGACTGAGTCAGTACAGCTGGTTCCAGCAAAGACACCACTACACCAGAGTGAAAATGAATGCAGATGCCTGGCTCCAGCAGTGGGTACAGAGACAGTTCATGAGAGTTTCAGGAAAAGCTTTTGCCTGTGTAGAAACCACAGTATCTACTCTGATGAATTGACTGCTTTTGATGAGGAATCACTCTTACCTAGTTGTTCCTCCTGTCTCACAAGGATGTTCTGCTCTTGGACATGGGGACATTCACATCAGGTGTCTTGTGCCGAGCCTGTTTTGCAAGATGGTAGATGTCTCTGAACTCAAGGACACCTAAGCAGAAGTTGACAAGAATGAAGTCTTATTGCTTTTGATGTTTACATGAATCAGTGGGAAAAGTTGGCAAAAAGAGTTGGATGACAGAGTCTCTGGTTAAAGTCACCAGTCCACATCACTTGGATCTTTGACTCTGGAGGCCAGCACCTTGAGTGAGATGCACAAATCAGCAGAATAAAAGAGGGAGTCACTTCACTCTTGGACACCATATGTCATTTCAGGAATAAATCTTGAATGGCACAGGGCAGTAGATGAGAATGAACATGTGAAACGCAACCAGTAGAGAGACCAATTGGTGCCTGGTTTGTCAGGCCTCTGCTGTCTGGAAGCTGTCAGTCATCGTGTCCAGAATGTTCTGTATGGAGGTGACAGAGTGTTGAAAGGTTCTGGTGAAGCCTGAGTAATTCAGATGTCAGTGGGTCTTTTTCTGCAGCCAGGGCTGTTGATGAGAGGCAGAGCTGGTTCTAGGAGGAAGGTTCCTCTTCCACTTGAAGGCTGGTTATGTGATATGTGTCTGCCCATCTAATCCTCACATCCTCACCCACATGCTCCTCTTACATTTCGCTGTCTCGGTACAAGAAAAGCCATCTGTTCCCACGTATCAATAATTAAAGCTCCTCCTGCCTCTGCCCCTCCCAATATGACAAATTGTTTGTGATATTGTGGAATGTGAAGAGCAGAGAGAGGATTGCATTTCTTTCTCTCCCATTTAATATTAATGGCAGCTGATAATTGTTAGTCACCTGAGGGTGAATTTGAAAGGTGAAGGGCATAGTAGTTGGGTTGCGTGCAGTTGCTCTCAAAGAACACACAAATGGAGATTTCCCGCAGTCTGGACTGGAAGCACCCTGCACACCCTTCTCTTCAAGAGACCTGTGTATGATTTCCAAATCAGAAGGCTGGCTTGCACTGGTACCTTGTGCCAAACCTTGGTGTTGCCACTGCTGAAAGAAGACTGACCCAGAGCCATGTTCCGCCAAGGTTTTTGTCTGTTCCATCTGCTGTGGTGCCCAAAGGCCCAAAAGTATCCACAGCATTTTCCTCAGTGTTACTTTGGACCTCTGGGATTGTGTCCTCCTTCATGGTCATCGACTTTCCACCTCTAAAGGAGCTCCTAAAGCAGGCTATGCTTTGAAATTATTCAAGTATCTTCTTTATCCTATCTGGCCTGCAGACCCATGGAGGCTCAAGTACTGAATCCTGGGCAGGGGAATGGAACAGGTCTGCTTAACGTAGCAACATCAAAACACTGAAACAACTGCCATGGGATGCAGCAGTTCACCATGATGAACATCACAGGCAGGAACACCTGCATTTTGGCCAGGCTTTGATGTGGCAGAACCTCTGTTTCTCAGGTTCAGATCTTTTCCCTGACTGCCAGGTCATTCCCAGCCTGAAGGACCAAGAATCTTCAGTGTTTAAGCCTGGAGAGCAGCTGCAGGGAAGCTCCACCCTGAAACCATCACTGTCTTTACAGAGGAAATGTAAACTCCAGCGTCCTGGGTCTGGAGGTACTGTGTGTTGTGTGTCTAGCTCGTGGAAGCCTCCCTGGGAGCATCCATTGAGCCCCTTCCCTTGTCTGTTGTCCTCAGGGGGAAGAGGCCTTCTAGTGAGCATGCATCCTCTCAGCAAGGTGTGCCACTGATTTACACTTGAATCCTGCTTGCCATCTCTCTGGACACCCCTGAAACCCTGTGACTCATCTCTGAGGAATTTGTTCTGATTACATAAAAAAAGCCAGCAAAATGTGCTCGCTTGCTCACAGCTGGGCGGAGATGCCTCTCTCATGCCAAGACTGAGGTGATAAAATCTCTGTGGAAATGAATGTGATTTTTCCTGTTGCTCTGTGGGACTTACTGATGAATTTCCAAGAGGAGAAGCAGGCAGCCCCAGTGTACAGTTTTGCTTAGTCTTTGCTTTCCCGGTGGGTATAAAAGCCCTCAAGGTCCAAGACAGTGCTGCTATTGCACAGAAGGCAGCTGCCTCCACTGACTCTTCCAGCATCTCCAACTCCCAAGGGCTGGGCAGAGGTAAAGGCTGTGTGAGAAGGCAGATGCTCTCAAGTTTCTCCAGTATTACCTATCGAGGAGAAGTGTATAAGCTTTGGACTCTGGTCAGTGATATGGTTGCAAAACTCCTGTAGATTGTTCTATGCTTCTGAATGCTCATGATAGTAAGTTTCTCCAGTTTAGTCCTGGATGGCTTCCTTGACCCCTGTCCTAAGCATATTGGTGTACTCCAGCTAGGATACGGCCAAACAGACCTGGTGGGTGCTCTGGACAGCTGGAAGCACGATGATGCTGTGCTTTCAGTTTCAGGTTATGAGCTGGAAAATGAATGTTTGCAGTGCAGAGCTGCCCCTGGATCCAAGCTCTGCTGCCCAGCACCTTCTTCTCTCATCTCTCATCTTGTCCCCATCAATGCCAGGGGTGCAGAGTCCCTGTCTGCACTTCAGCAGAGGTTTCCTAGGTTGTGTGAAGATAGCTTGATCTTCTCTGGTCTGTTACTGGGAGACTGCTGCCCAATAGACCCAGTGTACACTTTCACAGCTGATTTTTCAGAATGCAGGATGTCAAGTGTGTCATCTCCCTTCACTTACTGTTTCCCCTATTCCAAATAACTTTGCAATAGCTTTCCACCCTTGGCTGCTGCACGTAAAATGACTGAGTCCTTGCCAAGGTGTCTGCTCACTTGTATCTGTTTTTGTGGCAATGAGTCCACTGAAGCTGAATTTTGATATAGCTTACTGTATTTTTATTTCTTGCTCAGGTCCTGTAATGCTTCCTGCCCAAGCACTCCGTAGAAGTATAAGTTTATCACAGGTCACTGTCTTCTATTAATCTAGAAGTGTCAGATCCACTGGGAAAATAGTGAAAAAAACATGGAAATGGAGGTGAGGTCCGTTGTGGTCAATGGCTCAATGTCCAGCTGGAGTCGTTTCTTGCCAGAGCAAGAATGTGAGCAAGGAGTCACCTTGGGCACCACACAGGGAACCCCCGAGCTGTCTTCCCAGCAGCTGGCCGTGCACTGCCACACACACTTGTGGTTGTTAATAACAGAGAATGCATGGTTAAAAGCCACCCTTATCCATCCAGAGCCCATGTGCGGCATTCGTGTCGCGTGGTGGAGCTGCTGACTGGTCTCTTTTTCATTGTGGAGGCAGATCAAGCGTCGGCACCGATGCTGTTGGAGGTGTCAGCTCCTTTGATACAGCTGTGCCCCGCACTTGAGTGCCTCGCTGCCTGACCCGAGGGGGAGGTGGTGCGACTGCCTTTGATGGCTTCTTTCTGATCATTGGCTTCGCTTCCCCAGCAGGTCTTTGTGGGATGCTGGAGGACACCATCTTGTAACACTTCTTATTCAGCCTGTGTAAGGGCTGTCACAAGGGCCAGGGGAGATGGCCTGCAGCACGCAGTGACACACAGCTTTGTCTCTGTCTCTCCCCCCCAGCAGCTTCCTCTCAGAATAATCCACAAACATCAAGTTTGGAGTCTCGGCCCGTAAAGGCACAAACAATAGTGCTTTATCATCATCTGGGCTCTCTCTGTGAAGCTGTCCTTTGCATTTTAAATCAACGCAAGTTGCTTGGGAGGGGGGTGGTTGGGCTGCTTCAGGCCTCCACGTACCTTAAAGTTTGCGGTAGCCAACAAGAAGAACAAAACTCCTTTGAAAGCCAGGCAGATGTCTACCCTGGTGATTTATAGACTGAAAACACAGCTATTCGAGCCTGGCTGATGAATTGCAATAGGAGTACAAGGAATGGTGCAGACTGAAATGGAGGTCAGCTTTGGAGGGGGAGGTTAGGGGCTTGGGCAGGGGGACCTCTGAAAGGGCAGTGCCTTTTCTTGGGGCCGGCAGTGATGACTGATGAGGTTTATACATTTTTGTCTTTGTTTAAAAGCCACCTGTTTGACAGCATTTTGGCTGAACAGAGGCCTCACATGCTGTTCCTGTGCATAAGGACTGTGTTCTATGTAATAGAAATCTGGGAAAGATTGATGGAATACAGGTATTGCCTTGTTCGGTAAGACAGAAGTACGGTAACAGTCATGGAATATCCCTGTGCACTAATTACAGCAAGGAAGGTGAGGCTGTAGGATGGGCAAAAACAGAATTAAGATTTGGACAAGATCTCTGTAGGAAAAGACAGTAAAAGATCTAGAGGGGTAGTATTGAACACAGACCTCTGTAGGGGTGGTTGATACCAGAGAAGTCGCGCTGTCTCGGGTGTACAGTAGGAACCAGTGCTATTGTCAGGAGAAGAGCCTGGGTACTCCCAGATGCAGTAGCTCTTCTCACCAGCCGTGAGGGCACAAGAAGAGCTGATGGCCTCTAAGAACCATTTTTAGTGGGCATGCCTTGTAGAGAGACATTTTAGGAAGTAGCCTTTGATCAAGTGGCTTCGTGGTTAAATGGAAAGGCCAGAGAAGGGATGTTCTAACTCTGATATTGCTTCCGAAGGGAGGGATATTAAGAAGTGGAGATGTATCTAGACTGCAGAGTGGCATTCAGCAGTACTGGAGGGGTGCTTAGTGGAATTGGGACATGTGTGTAGACTGTGATCTCTCTGACTCGAGACATAAGCCTGGGAGAGTGGGCTACCGAAAGCAGATGCACTGAAGAGCTCAGGGACTCCTTGCGGTCTTGAAATCTATTTTTGTGATAAGTGCAGGAATTATTTGCAATTTGTGTTTGTAGCATGGGGGGAACTGCAGAAAAAGGCTGCAGACACAACTTCATAAATAACTACTTCAGAGCGGTGTTAGAGGTTAACAGGGGGAGTGGGAGAGAGCACTAGGAGACTTCACACAGATGGCTGGAAAAGACCGAGATAAAGTGAAAACTGGCAAAAGTCCAAGAAGAAATTAGAGGCTGAAAAATGGTGGGAGGCTGAAAAGTGGTGGGAGGACAAACAAGAGTAGGAGGATGAAAAGTGGGGGTGATCAGGGGGCTGGAGCACCTCCTATACAAAGACAGGCTGACAAAATTGGAGCTGTTCAGCCTGGAGAAGAGAAGCTATGTGGAGACCTCATAGCAGCCTTCCACGGGACCTGCAAGGAGAGGGGCTCTTCACCAGAGACTGTAGTGATAGGACAAGGGGTCACAGGTTCAAACATAAACAGGGGAAGTTTAGATTTGATATAAGGAGGAAGTTCTTTACTGTAAGGGTGGTGAGGCACTGGAAGAGATTGCCCAAAGAAGTGGTGAATGCTCCATCCCGGGCAGTGTTAAAGGCCAGGTTGGACAGAGCCTTAGGTGACATGGTTTAGTGTGGGGTGGCCCTGCCCATGGCAGACACTTGATTATCTTAAGGTCCTTTCCAAACCAAACCATTTCTCTGTGACTCTGGGAAAGGTCAAGTTGAAATGGATCTTTCAAAAGAAAATAAACAAACACTGGACAGTCCCACTGCCAAACAGATAATATGGAAACAAGGAAAGAACTACCAGGGCTTGGCATCCAGCAAAGTGAAGGAAGCAGAGGGCATAGCGATTAAACAGACAGAGTGGGAATCACATGAATTGATATATTACCTCTTTCAGGGTGATCTGATGAACTTGAGGGAAGGGGTGGCTTATGGTGAGAAGTTCACAGAAACAGAAAATGACTGGGTCAGCAGTGAAAGGCAAAAGCCATTGAAGCTAATGCACTGGGTGTGACAGCTCGAGAGATCCGTGTTCCAGCCACTGCGCTCTTGAGCCAATTAAGCTGCAAGTCCAGAGGAGAAGGTCCTCAATAAATCTATCAGGTTACACGTGGCTCCCCAGCATTAGATTGTAGTGGACATAATACCTCTTTTTCCTTTCCTTTTTTTGTCTTTAGGTGGGGGGGGAATGGAAGTGAGGCAAGGAAAATAATCCTGTCAAATTCAGACCTCATTATGTGACCCTAGAGGTACTATTCAGAACTTCAGAACAGAGTTTGAATGAAAGAATAACTAAATCCTGAAAGCAAACACAACATGGGTTTACCAGAGGCAGGTTACAAAAACTAATAGGTTAATTTGATTTAAAAAATCCTTCTGGGGGCAGAGGAATTATAGTAGGCCAGTGTGTCTGAAGTTCAGTTAAGTGTGCAGTACTGTGCCATGTGAGGTATAATTAGTTGAGCTTCAGAAGCTACGGTTTGGTGCAACACCTGTACGTGAATAGGCTCTCTAAAGGAGAACACAAAGAACAGCACTGAATAGACAGCTGGGAGTTCCCCCGCACGAGGTCATGTTTAGTGTTTGTTTTACTGATTTTGGCACAGAAGGCAATGGTGTGCAAGGGGAATTTGTGATGAGAGAAAACCAGGTGTGGTCAATACAAGGGAGGATCAAAATACCATCCAGGAACACTGTGAGCATCTTTGAGAACAGGAGTAAACTGGGTGGCGTGAAACCTAAGAGTATGAATGGAAGGTCATGCTTTTTGGTGCAGTACCAGAAATTTTGACTCTAAGCTGGGGTAGCATTCTTTGGCAGTGGCAGAGGAGGAAAGTGCTCAGACAGGTACAAATAAATCACAGGATAATTCAGGATGACAGGCTGTTACTATGAAGAAAAGGCAAATACAGATCTGGAAAGACTAGAAGAAGGGGTTTCTTGGGGAGAGAGAGAGAATTTGCTCTACAGGAGGCAATGGTGAGCCTTTTTTTCTTGTTCACAGAGTAAACTTGGAGCAGATAGGGACAGAGGGAGCTAGTATACTTCTGGGAAATTTCCTGGTTTTCATAGGGGAAATAAACAGCCTGTTTTGGTAGAAGGAAGAAGACATGGCTTGTTTAGCTTGATAAAATGAAGAGATAGAGTTGCTCTCTCTGTATGTATTAAGAATAAGCAGGAGCTAAGAGCTGCTTAAATTTTCAAGTTGGTCAAAGGCTAACTGGGCATCAAGGAGCTGTGACTCAATCTCTTGAACATGGAAAGATGAGGGTGCAGAGCCCTCCCTTTTGTTTCAGTATAATTTCCTAGGGAGTGCAGGTGGGACAGGGCTGTCTGCGGGATGCTGCCATGTCCCAGCAGATGGACTGAGAGAGGAGGGGGCAACAGGTCCTGAACAAGGGGATGTGCACAGGAAGATGAAGCTGCAGCTCAGGGGTGGCCATGAAACACCCAGTGAGTGTGGTCACCTTAGCGGACCAGAGCTAGGGTATGGACAAGGCAGAATTGTGAAGAATAAGCAGATCTGGAGACAGGGCAGTGAGGGTTAAAGTCAGAGACAAATTGGTGCTGGTGGAGTCTGGACACTCACACGAGTGAAGTAGCACTTCTCGCTGCTGCTGTGGTTTCTGTGCAGGTTTTGGGGGAGAAATACTGCTGACTTGTAGAAATGCAGAGGGTGTAATGGAACTGAGAAACCTCCCGCTTTACAGCTTGTTGCTTTTCCTGAACGCATTCCTCATTGACTCGATCTGATTTAATCTTCCTGTATTTTAAGATATTGCAATATGCATGATAAGACTAATGTGGTCTGAAGCTGAGGCATTCCCTCAGGTTGTAATTGATTACAGATGGTGAGGTTACTTTCCTCCTGGGTTAGTCTCTGAAACATTTTCTTAGTCTTAAAATACTCGGCTTCTCTTGAAGGGACAGAGGATGTTTTGTGCTTCCTCATGGAATCATCAGGAAAAAAGGGCCAGGTGGTTTGGGGCTGCTGCATTTGCATAACCCTGAAAGGTGGCTTTAACTGATGATAAATATTGATCTAACAACTGTGACCAAATGATCAGACTCACTGCCACCTCTCTGGGGTGAGTAGCCATACCAGTGCGTGTGCTTGCAGAGCAACTCTTTCTATTGCTGCTCTCACTGCTGAAAAGAATAAACACCCACTACTCAGGAGGAGACCCAAAGCAAATAAAATCCCAGCCTGTTCCCCAAAGCACAAGGAGGACTCTGGAGCCTCTTGGGGCATTCCTGTTGGAACTCTGGGAAGTTCATTACTCTGGCTTAAACAAGCAGCCTGTTTGTTTGCACAAGAGGAAGTTCGATGCAAGCACTGTAGGGGCACAAGAAGGTGGAGGTGGCACTGAATGTCCCGGGCTGCTCCGTTGCTGTCTGGAGGTACAGATTCACAAGAGCTGGAGCTTTCAGCTTGTGATGCTGAGGTGCAATTTCAGGACTTGGGACAGGAGGTTTATGAACATGAACAGTCCTGCTTACAGGAATGGGAAATGAGGCAGTAACTCAGTGTGCATGGGAAAAGAGGGTCAAAGCAGTCAGGGGAGCAGTGAGCATCTTGCCAGCACAGCCAAAATGCATCCAGCATTTGAGGGCAGGAAAAGGCTTCTTTGCAGTAGAGGCAGGAATAAACCACCAGCATTGCAGCTACTTCATGTAATCACTCTGCAGGCATGGATCCTGCTCATAATCCTCTGCTTAAGATGTTAAAATGAGCACCCTGACAGGAGAACCCTTGGGGACATGGTTTGCCAGAGTATTGCCTCTTTCTTGTCATCATGCTGCAGCTCAGGACACTTCATCAGCTGAAAGATTTCCAGGACAACTTGCATGCAAGCTTAGTTGCACAGAGCACCTCAGCTTACCCAGTGAGGAGTTGCGAGAGAACTTCCTCTTACAGCAGCCATGGTGTGGTCCTGACCCATAGAAAACCTGAGCCTGACAAGGCCTGGCTTTTCACAAACCCTGCAAGTGGGTGATATTTAGGGTGTATATACCCTAAAACCAGGAGGGGTTTGGGTGTATTTTGTTGCCTTTCTCCTTCCTGGGCAATGGGAGTGAGGTGCCTGCCTCTCTCCAGCAGCTTTGAGAAATCTGCTCTGGCTCTTCTCCCCACTGCTGCTGCTGGTGCTGGAATGCGGTTTCCTTTGCTTAATTAGCTCTGTCATTGGGGTGAGTCCCTCTCCTGTAATCAGTAACCAGAGCTGGTGTTGAAGACATTCCTCATCCCTCCTGCCCACAATGCTGTCAGGCGTGGGGGTAGCAGTACCGCATCCAGAGCCCTGCCTAGTGCTCTTTGGGAGGGACAAAATCCCATCCTCACTGGGGAATCCTCTTCCTCTGTGGTCTTACATTCAACCGCAAAACACTCGAGAGTACTGTTGTGGATACCACTATGATCCCTAGATCAAGTGGGAGGCTGAATTCCCTTACATGTGGCTTTCTGCTTAGAAAGAGGAGTTTGTGGCAGTGCCCAGGGTATAGAGCAGCCTGGATGCTGAGCAGCCAAAGGTTTATAGGTCTTGCCAGCAGCCTTGCTGTAAGTGTTAGAGCCAGGTCTAGCTGTCATGTGAGAGACTGCAATTGTATCACCCCAAGTTTTATTATCCACCTCTTGCACTTAAATTCCTGTTCCACTTGTACCTTTCACAAAGCAGATTTCCTCTTGCCATCAGATAAGGCACTTGCATGTGGCCTGAGGTGATGTTTTATATAGTTTGAGTTTGCCTAGAAGTGACTGCTTCCCAGTAACCATCTGTACCAAGGGACAAGAGCAGGTTGTTCTGGGTGAAACTAATTGGCTTCTCATACCATTTGATGAGGCTGAAAGACATGAAGGATGAATCAGATTGTACTATGATGTATCAGGCACATCAGGCTCCCTGGTGCTCCAGATAGGCTTTGAACAAGCCTGTCCAGATGCAAATGAATACATTGAGACCTGGTGTTCCCAGCGTGGCCTCTGTGCCAGCAGACAGCTGCTCACTGCCTGTTGCCAGCAGCACACACATTTGGCTGCCTCCGACGGTGCTGTGCGTTCCAAGCAAGGGGCTGTGGTGCCAGAAGAGACACTGCTGTATGGCAGGGGCTGGGCCCAGGACCCCCAGCTGACATGCCACATGTGGGATTGTTTCCAGCACAATGAGGGATCCTGGCTCTCTGGCTCCAAGTGACAGGCACACACAGTTCTGCTCTCCGAGCTCCCTCTGCTCCGCACCACCATCGCTCACTGCTGCTTTCTGAAAGTCATGCTTTCTTCCTTTTATGAGCCACCTTTCTTTTCAGTGCCAGTTTTTTATGCAAGGAGAAGCCAAGCACTGAGTTGTTTCTGGCAGTGTCTTTTCAGTTTAGAGATGGGATCTTCTGAATTTTCAGAGTACCAAAGAGCACTAGTGTGGTTCTGCCACATGTGGCCTTGTTCCCCGTGCTAGTGCACACTTTGCAGCATTCGGGTAACTGCCATTGGAAACAGACTTGAACACAGATCACAAGATAAGACCTACCTGAACTTTCTGTAGCAGATTTAACTGTTACCATTCCTGTGCTCTAAGGAGATAGAACTGGCTTCTGAATGCACAGGAGCAGCAAGAGAGGTATCTGCAAAATGTGCTGGAGATCTAGACAGGGACCTTCAATCCCTTGGACCTCTTGGTAGCACACTGTGACCAGGGCTGTCAGTGTTACACAGCAGATGACAGGAGAAGAACATGCCCGTTGTGTTAGATGGACACAGCCAGTGCTTTGCAGGGAGTGGTGTTTTTGTGGGCAGATGCCCATCATTTTGTAGTGGGTAAACTGGGTTTGGATACCTATGACAAAGTGCCCTCAGAGGGCTTGTTGGGCTTTGTTGATTTGAGGCTATTTCAGAGAGACTCCTACAGAGTGATTTTATCATGGTCCAGACCATATTTAGAGCTCAGCTTACCTGCTGTCCAGAGGACTGTGCTGGAGACCTGGGTTCATTTACTGGGATTCTTATCCTGTTGAGAGACTTTGGGGAAAGTTGCTTTTCCCTGCTGTGCCTTGGTCTCCCCAAGGAGACAAATCACTTATTGCCTTCATTAAGTGCTTTAATAATACCAGTGCAGGGGTTGATGGCAGATGCTGTGATCACAGCTAAAGCCAGCTGCAGGGAGCACATCTGGGTGGGCTAACACCAGCTATAGCCATCATTGCTTTGAAATGCCTGCCTGGGAGTTTTGACCATTTCACCCTTTCTGCTGTGTTAGTGTAACCTTTAACATGTGATTTCCTCTTCAGGGGGCTAGCAGAGGCAAGAGCTGGCCTTGATGGGGGTGGTCTTGGAGCTTTTCAGCTGCATGCACCCCATGTATTCCCCTGGCAGGGAACTCTATGTGAGTACAGCATGTCCTGCCACAGTGCTCTCTGCCAGCTCTGCTTTCCAGTATACATCACCTTTAATGCTGAGCTGTTGGACTCTTGATGTAGTGGCTTGGGACGGCACTGTAACTAGCTATATCTGCCCAAGTACCTGGATTGTCCAGATCTCACATGCCAGAAAAACTTCACTCAGCCCATGGGGAGACCTCCTACCCCAGGTCTGACCTGGGTCAGGGGAGACCTTCTGCCAAGGTCTGGCCCTGCTGGCTGTATCAGTGTTAGGTAGGAAAGGACCCTTGTTCTGCAAGGGCTCTTCTGATCTGCAGCAGGGCCTGGTCTCCTCGGCCGAAGCCACAGCCCTGCCCTAGCTGGAGTATCCCGCAGCAGGGGGGACAGGAGCATGCTTGGCCAAGGTAGCTGCTGACCTCCTGTCTCTCCCATTTCCTTCCAGTCCTGGACACACAACATCCAGAGGGAGAAGGAGTTCTTGCGGAAGCTGGTGAAAGCCCGAGTCATCACTGACCTAACCAGCGGGATCTGACTGGCTGCAGCACTGCCTCCAAGGGAGGAGATGAAGATGCACACTGCAGCTCTAGATGCAGGCACTGGCAGCCCCCTGTAAGAATCCCACCTCACTGAAGACACACAGAGTTGCCCAGGTGCTCTGGGAAGACCCTCTCGCATTGCCAGTCTGCATGAGGGTTACATCTGCTGCCCCCAGGCCTAGCGCTGGCAGGAGGTGGGCAAGGGGCTGAGTGGGCAGTCCTTGAACTCTGCTTCGCAGACAGATCTTCTGTGTCCTGAACTTAACAGGAGAGACTCAGGAGAGAGGTTTGTGAATAAAACTATTTGTGCCAAATGGGAGGCGATGCTGCCCCGGGGCAGCAATGCCTGAATGTACAAAGTATTATTTTCTAAAAGAAACTGCTGGAATCATACGAGAAATGCCAAGGTGTAAGGCAAAGACTGCTTGTGCACAGCCCTGCGAAGCACCCGGCCTCTTCATGCTCCATCTACGTTGTCACCGGCCTCAGACCTTTCCCCAGGAAAACAAATCCATCCAAGACTTCAGTGTCGTTGGTGCTGCTATAATTTGGAGGGAGAATATTAGCTTTCCCTCGTCCTCCACATGAAGCTTCTGGATGGAGATGAGCATGGGTTTGTTTTTCTGCGCTTTTCCTTGCTTCCTGTATAGAGGCGGCAGCAGCAGCCACTTACTTGGCTGCCTGTTCCATGGCCATTTGCTCTGCCTCTGCTCTGACCCCAAGGTGGAGCGGGGAGCCTATGGCTTTCTCTGCCTTCCTCAGACCCTCTCCACCTTCCTGCCTGTCAGGGCCCTGAGGAGTCTGCCTTGTTGTGCTCAAGGCTTTCAGGCCCCTTGGTTTATGCCTGCTGTGCAGGGCCCCTGTGGAGTCTGTACAGATTGGTGTCACCGTTTCTGGACAGCATCTTGCATTATTTTTATGTGGGAGAGGAGTAAGTTATTCCTTGGAAGGAGGTCAGATCTTGCACGGAGATCTGCAGCTCTACAGCTTGAGAGCAGGCTGCCGAAGAAGTTCATTTTACTTTCCAGACTTGATCATGTTCCCTATTTAAGTGATGTGTGACCTCAGTGATGATGGAGCCTGCTGGCACGGGTGGGAGCCTGCTGGGAATCCTCACCTTCTGCTTGGCCCCTGCTCACTTCATTTCCAAGCTCCTCCTGTGCTGATCTAGCACTGCTGCTTCTCCTGCTCTCAGGAGCACATCCCTTCCTTTGCCGTCTTGGCCCCGAGTTGCAGTATTTGCACATTTGATTTGTATACTTATTTCAAAGGAGCTGGAATAAACTGAGCAACGTGGCCAAGTGCAGGGACAGCGGGGTGGTCTAATCCGCATGGAGAGTGTGGGCAGAGGAGGGATTGCCAGGGTTACAGGTGGAAATTGGCTCCTGTGCTCTTCTAGCCTGGAGCAGACTGAATTGCACCCATGGGCATGATCCTGAGCCAAGTCCCTGCGTGCTGAGGCATCAGTGTGCAGCCACCAGTGCTGGGTCAGTGGAGAGGAGAGCCCCAAGAATACTGGCTATTGCTGGCTCATGGTCCTGGAGCTGCATCTGACATAGCCCAAGGATTGCAGTCTGCCTTGCTTTGAGCTGAAGGAGGAACATGGTACTAACATGGACAAGGGATGCTCAGAGCAGGGCTCACATGGTTCCCCTGGGCTGCCTCTGTTCCCACTGACTTGCAGGGACCTGTGGCTCTGGGGTGAGACCCCGGAAGGGATGTGCAGGAGGGGCTAAGGAGCAAGCTATATGGAATGGTTGGATGCAGAGGCAGCTTTCAGGACATGGTGCTGGGTGCTGCCTGAAGACCAGCATGAATGTGCCCTCAGGAGCCTCTCCTGCATTGTGTTCCTGTAGCCAAGGAGCTTGCTCATGGGCAAGTTCTGTCCAACTTCTGGTTGTGACTGCTGCTTACCTTGTAGTTTGGGAGCAGCTCAAAGGTCCTGCCTCTTCCAGGCCATTGAAAACACATGCTTCCTTCTCTTTCCCCATCCCATGTCCCTTCCCCTGGCCTTCTGGCCTACCAGCCAGCTAATCCCTGCTCTCCCTTTAAATGCAGTGGCAAATACTCCTGATTTGATTTTCCTGCTGCAGGAGCTCAAGGGACTGGATTTCCATGGCTCTTGCCACGCAACACTCCCTTCACAGTTCCTGCATGTCAGCCTGGACCTGGGACCATTATCCATGAAATCTTCGCCAGAGGGTGCCTAGGATGGACCTGGCTGAGGTTGTGGCTGGGGAAGGGTGGGCGCCCACCCAAGCACCCACCCAAGCACCCACCCTCTGCTTGGTACTTGAACTGGGTCTTTAACAGCTGCTGTGAGAGCCCTGGGCAGTGCTGGGCCATGTCCATATGCTACAGTGAGTCGAGATGCCAGAGAGCTGATGGATCCAGCCAGGAGAAGGAGGGGAGTGAAAGAGCCTCATAAAGGCCTGTGGTGTGCAGCCCTCCACCCCCTGAGGGAAGCACCCCCATGGCAGTTTGTGATGGCAGTGATATGTTTGCATGTTTTATTGAGCACTACAAAGCTATGGGACACTTTGTCTTCCAGCTCACTGGCTCCAGGTCCAAGGAGAGAGCATGGCCTAGGGTGACTGTGGTGGGAAAGAGAGGATGAGAGGTTGTTTGGGGCACCAAGGCTCCCGCTAACTCAACATCCCCTTTCACATTGGTGGGCAAGCACCCCTGCAGAGCAGCCCTGTGCCTAGGCGATGGGGTGTGCGCACTGCAGTGCCCCAGGAGCAGTGTTCAGTGCCAGGTTTCACTCCTGGATGCTGTTCTTGTGGCTGCCTCCCTGCGTACACCTGCAGCCACCTCGTGTGCTCCCAAACACTGCAGTCCTGCCAGCTCGGAGCGGTGCGCGGGTCAGAGCAGGGTCAGTGGGACGGATGCGAGTCTTGGCCTCTCCCTCGCAGTGACTCACCTTGTCAGCTTGGAAGGGAGAGCCCAGGGGAATTCTCCACAGCCTAAATATAGAGCGGGGTTGCCTGGTGCCTCTGACACGCTGTGGTGCAGAAAGGCCACTCTGGTGGCAGGGAACCTGCCTGGAGGGATGCTGGAGAAGGGCAGGGAGGTCAGGGAGCCAGCTCCCACAGCACTGTGTCGCTCCACATGGTGCAGAGGGCAAGTGTGGAGAGCTGCAGGCCAGCCAGCACGTGCTGCTCTGGAAGACAGGGGCTGCCAGAGAGCTGGTGCTGCCCTGACCACACCATGAGCACAGGATGCTCATGTGATTGTCCTACAGCCCTCCCCAGTGCCCAACACCTCTGTGTCAGGCCCCCTCCATGCTGTGACCTCAAGCTCACATATGCCAAATAGGGGCACCGTGGCTAGGGAGCAGGAGGCAGTAGAGGATCCTCTGCACTCAGCATCCCTCAGCCCAGTATCTATGGGCTTCCAGAGTCTCCTTTTCCTGGGTGGGAGCAGTGGGGAAACCCTGCTCTGCCAAGCTGCTTGGGAGAGGGGGAAGATGCTGGGACAGGGCTGCCTGTACCAAACAGGAACAGGCAGCATCCGGGATGGCCAGGAGCTTCCATGCTGAGCTCCACCAGCACAGTACATGCCATCAAATCCAAGCAGCACATCACACACAGTATTAGAGATGCATCCTTCGGTGCGGGTGACACAGGCCACCACCCAGCCACTCCGGGCTCTGCTCCTTGTACTCGCCACAGGGACTTGCTCCAAAGCCGGTGCTGCGCCAAGCTGAGATGTGAGAACTCCGTGAGTTTTTAAAATGAGGTTTAGTTCCTGCAATGTTTTTTAATTTCCCCTCTAGGCAGGGAGGGCAAGAGTGGTGTAGGCTCCTCCACGCCGGCTTGTGTCACATCAGTTCAGTCATATCACAGAAGCAATAAAGCTATCAAACAAGCTTGGCTGGCCTCTTCTGCTGCCTTTGGCCTTTGTTTAGGAGAGGCAGAGGGGTTCCCCTGCTAGGGCTGCCCCCAGCCTGGTTTCACTGCTGACTCCTCCAGCACAGTGACCCTGATGCCACTGACTTGTGGGGACAGGAGAGGGCTGTGCTCCCACTTGAGGGGTGGGATTGGGGTTTGTGCATTGGGTCCCTGTCATGCTGGGGAGCACAGAGGTGGTGGGTCGTCATTCCCAGCGCAGGCTGCCTGCCACTGCTGCCCTCAGGGAGTCCCTAAAGCACGGTGGCTTCCTGCCGTGGGTCACAGCAGCACTGGGGCTGGGTGCGGCCCCACCAAGTGACCTTCTCACCACCGTGTCTAGGAAGGAAGCTGTTCAGGAAGCCAAAGGCTGAGGCTGTGACCGGCTCCGACACCTGCCGAGTCCCAGCGCGGGGAGGGTAACCACTGTGGCAAGTCCCGGCGATGCTGCAGGGACGGTCCCATATGGGACAAGAGTGGCTGCTTCCAGGTGGGTGACCAGTGTGGTAGCCCTGGCAGCTCCTAAACACAAGGGGGTCCTGCCAGCACTGATGGGACACCATCCCTGGTGTGTGGCTGGAAGTTCCAGATCCCTCCTGGAAAGGCGATGATGGAGCTGCTCAAAGCCCCCTTCCTGACCTCCTCTCTTTCCAGCCCTTAAAGAGCAAAGGCCACTGCTGCCATCAGGCTGGGCCAGCCCAGGGATGGCCTGTGCCCTGGTCTGGCCTTGGAAGGACTGTGGAGGAGAGAACACAGAGCCTGGGACCAGGACACATGAGGACAGGTCAGCAGGGACAAGGACATCGTGAAGTGGATGCCTCCAAAGGAGCCACATCACTGCTGAGATGGGGACAGTGAAGCCGGTTGGTCCATCACAGGTCCCTCACATGGGTTTTGTCACATCCAACCATGGCTTCACATGGGTACAGCAGCAGCCACGTCATGCTCAGTCCTGCCATATGCCTGGATCGCGTCATCCCCAACCCATCATGCAAGGGTAGCATCTTCAGGGACAGACAGCACGGCAGGACATGGCCCTGCTATGAGCCCCTGCAGGGGCTCATTCCATTCCAGGCAAGGGACACCGTGGCCCTGGGGGTACAGGAGCACAGGCTGATGGCAGGCAGTGCCTTGGAAGGCATCAATGCAGCCACTGCCAGCAGCAGCCAGGGAGCATGTCATCCGTCTGTCTGGAGACCTGTGGGGCTGGGAACCCTGCCCTGCCCCCCAGAACTCTGTGGGGCCCAGCACACACTCAGCATTCCCCAGGGCAGAGCCAATACTCACAGGAAACAAAGGGGAGAGCAAGTGCCCAGATTCAGGCACAGAGCTGGGACGTGCCAGCTCCTGCCACCGTGATCTCAGTGGGACAGGGAGGAGGTACAGCTGGCAGGCAGGACATCGGTGGAGCTGATGGCAGCAGCAGGGTCACCTCCCAGGACAAGGGCTAGGGGCAGTGAGGGAGCCAGGACCCCTAAGTTGTCTGGGGTAGCAGCCATGAAGGGGGCACAACTGGAAGAAGAGGCCAGGCTATGCACAGCCATCCCTTTCACAGGACCATGGGCTCACCTGTATGGGGGTGCTCTGGACATTCTCCTGTGTCATGACCCACACAGCATTATGCCCATAGCAGGTCCAGGCTTTGCCTTGGGAACACAAGGACCAGCCCAACCCACGGGGAAGATGGGAGGGAAAAGGGTAACCCTTGGGGTGAGCCAGTACCTAGGGCTGTGTCCGGGCTGTCTGTGTGGGAGACAACACTCACTGCCACTGGCAGCCCCTCTATAGGCAGCTGATCCCAGTCCCATGGTGACAGCCAGGCAGCCTGGAGCAGGACATGCCGCTCACATGGAAACTTTCCAAGTAGGCAGCCCCATTAGTCTGCAACCCTGCAAAGCAGAGGATCCTGTTCTCTGCCCCTGGCTGATTCCCTACTCCAGGGATGCCCCTGAGCCTCCAAATCTCTGCTGGCCTAAAGCATCCAGGACACCACCTCTTCCAACTCCTCTGTGGGCATCAGATGGGAGCTCAGGCCACAACCGTGGGGCAGTGCAGCCCCACTGCAAAGCCCACCCACACAGTCCCATTGTGTGCGTGAAGCCACCCGTGCTCACAGGTTTGTCCAAGCTGCCTGTGTCAGTGATCGGGATGTCCCCGGACCACCTTCCCGGGCTCTGCCAGCGGTGGTGGGGACGGCTTAGAAGGTTCCTCCGGTGCCAGCACATTCCTTGGCAGGTGATGCCGCAGGAGGGACCCGGCAGTTGCCATCTCCGCGCCGGATAATCCGACGCGATGAGGCGAGATGAGTGCTCAGCAGGACCGCGGGGCCGGGGCTCCGTGCCCCGGGACCGACCCCACGAGTTCCCCGTTCCCCGGGACCGACCGAGCCGCTGGCCCGGCTCCAGCCTCGGGACTTATATAAACCCGGAGCGATTGCTCCTAGCGTGGCATCCCGGGCAGCGCAGCTCAGCCCCGCGCTCCCCGGCCCCACGGGGCCATGGGGGCTGCTCCCGGCGCGGGGGGCGCTGTCCCGGGCCGGGCTGCTTGTCGGCGGCCGGGTCCGTCCAGGGGAGCACGTGTGGAGCGGGGCCGAGCGGAGGCGGCCCTGGGATTTGGCACGTTTGCAAGGAGCACTCGAGAGCCCCGGGATGGACGTGGAGGGCCCTGGGCAGTGACGTAAGGACTCGCACGGGCTCGGCTCGGCTCGCCAGCCGGCCCCCATGTCCCCGGGGCCTGCGGCGGCCCCGGCGGAGGGCGGCAGGGACACGGAGGAGGTAAGGAGGGACCTGGCCTCGGGGCGCCCGTGGGCCGTGGCAGCGGGGCGCGGGCGGGCTGGGAGGCCGGGCAGGGAGGCCGGACTCCTCCTCCGGCGAGGCCGGACGTGAGCGCCAGGCACACCGGTGGCCCGCGGCGGCTCGCGGTGCGTGGGACGCCCGTCAGCCCCGCCGTGCCTCGGGACACCCCAACCCGTCCCCTCGGCTGTGTGCGGGAGGGTCCCTGTGGAGCTCTGCCCACCGAAGCACCCTGGGGTTCTGCTCCCCGAAAGCTCCGGGGAGGGCTGATCTCGTCCCCGGGGGTGTCCGTGTGTCTTGCCAGGGCTGCGACCGGGCTGTCGGGGCAGGGAGCCCCGCTCACGGGTGTCCGTCCGTCCAGGCTGCGTGTCCGTCTGCCCGTCCGCCTGCCCGGAGGCCGGCCGGCGAGCAGGTGGTGGCACAGGGGATCGGGTGCCGCCGGGGTCCCGGTGCCGGTCCCAACCGGGTGCGGGTCTCGTCAGGAGCTCGGCTGAGGTGCGGGTGCCGGCGCGGAGCCGGTGCTGATGCGGGTCGAGCTGCGGCTTCTGCTGCTGGCTGGGTCCTCGTGCCATCCTGGTCCCGGAGCAGCTCCGTCGCCTTTGCGGGTCGGAGTCCCGGTGCCGCTGCCGTGCGGGTCTGGGTGCCGGTCGGGATCCTGGTGCCGGCACAGATCGAGGTCCCGGTGCCGGTGCCCGCCCCACCGGTCAGGTGACGGCGACTGGAATTTGACACCGGCGGCGGGAGAGGGATGGAGCCGCCGTTGCTCCGCACTGCGCTCCCGCCCGCCGGCACCGGCACCGCACCCCGAGGTGCACCGGGACCGGGCCCCGCGAGATC